>JASGXE010012324.1:0-12764 GCA_030068105.1 Sinentomon sp. SZTP_YWyxl
CCTTTTACCCTGGTGTCAACTTGTGTGTGTGGTGTCAAACTTGCCCCTGGTGTCAAAACAGTCTTCAGGATTTTTCAAAAGATTTTTTCTAAAAATGACTTTCACAGGACTCGAACCAAACCACGCCTGTGACCTCCGCATTCGTAGCCGGATGCATTGACCAGTCGGGTACACAGGCGGCTGCCGGAAAGCGCTTCAGGAGTCCGTATTATTATTATTATTATTATTGAAACAATAGCATCCACAAAGACATAGGTGGAGCAAGATTGAGCTGCAACCAGCAGCGGTCAGAGATGATAAAAACAACACAAAGAAACGAAATAAAGGAAACAATACAAAGACGCAGACAGTTTAACAATCAAAAGTCAGAAACTTAAAAAAAGGATTAATGAGTGGGATTGGTGCGATCTCTGAGAGTAAGGTAATGTGATATAATCGGAGAATCACGTCCTAAACCATTCCAATTCAAAATTGTGCGAGGAAAAAATGAGCAACTCAGAACATTGCGTTGGCAAAGCGGATGAGAGAGACTCAGGCCATTGTCTGTGCGGCGTTGTGGAATCTTTATGCGGTAGTGTTCAGGAAGGGGAACGGCATCGAGCTGTTTGCAGATCACATCACCAAGTAGGCAAAGCCTACGATTTAAGCGGCGCGAAGCTAAGCTAGGGAGGTTCAAATCCCTTAAAATAGCCGTGCAACTGGAACCTCTTTCAAAATTACCTGATATCACCCTAGCAGCTCTACGCTGAAAACTCTCCAGGGCGTTAATGTCGCCCCTTTTTGTGGGGTCCCAGACGACACAGGAATATTCCAAAATTGGAAGCACCAGAGTGAGATATGCTCGTTTTCTTACTGCAGTTGAGGCATTGTTAAGATTGCGGGAGATGTATCCTAATGTAGATGAAGCTTTCTTTATAATTGTCTGTATATGATCACTCCAAGTAAGTTCATTGTTAAAGGTTACGCCAAGATATTTTATTTCGGAAACAACAGTCAGTGGAAGATTCCTAAGAGAGTAGTCTGGAAAGGGGACTGGACAGCGGAATTTATTTCCAAATCGGGTAACAAATGTTTTCCTTATATTGACAGCCATACCCCATTGATCGCACCAATCGCCAACCGCTGCAAGATCCTCTGACAAAATTCGATGATCACATGTAGATGCCATAGAGCGATAGATAATTATGTCGTCGGCATAAAGTCGGATTGAAGAGGATATATTGTTAGAAATGTCATTAATATAGACTAAAAATAGCAATGGGCCTATCACACTACCCTGCGGGACACCGAATGGGACATTTTTTGGAAGAGAAAAAACACCATCTACGACTACTTGCTGAGTCCTACCAATTAGAAAAGAATTGATGATATTTAACAAATCTTGTGGAAAATTTAGGGAGCGAAGTTTAGCAATTAGATGATTGTGCGGGACCATGTCGAGGGCCTTTACAAGGTCAATAAATATGGCATCAACCGGAATTTTTCGGTCCATGGAGTGGACAACGTCGTCAACAAAAAGTACTAACTGGGTTTCGCAAGAACGTCCTCTTATAACACCAAGCTGATTCGGATGAAAAAAATCAATGCTATCAAGAAAGAGGACCACTTGATTGTATAAAATTCGTTCAAATATTTTTGATGAAATGCAGGTGAGCGAAATTGGGCGATATCCTTTTGGCTTGTTAGCCTGAGCCCCCTTTTTAAGTATTGGCGTAACAAAGGAACGTTTCCAATCGTCGGGAATTGTGGCCGTTTTAAAAATGAGATTGAATAGAGCTGTGAAAGGGGGGAACAGAACTGGTCCTACTGCTATTTGGTCCTACTGTAACCTGGTCCGACCGTAATCTGGTCCTACCGTAATCTGGTCCTACTTTTTCTTTGCGCCTCGAAAAAATTCGATCCAAATTTCATTCGATCCAATTAACAGTAGGACCAAGTTACGGTAGGACCAGGTTACGGTAGGACCAGATTACGGTAGGTCCAGGTTACGGTAGGACCAGGTTACGGTAGGACCAGATTACCGTAGGACCAGATTACGGTAGAACCAGATTACGGTAGGACCAGATTACGGTAGGACTAGATTTCGGTAGGACCAGATTACGGTCGGTCCAGATTGCGGTAGGACCTGGTTACAGTAGGACTAGGTTACGGTAGGACCAGATTACGATAGGACCAGATTACGGCAGGTCCAGATTACTGTAGGACCTGGTTACGGTAGGACCAAGTTACGGTAGGACCAGATTACGGTAGGACCTGGTTACGGTAGGTCCAAATTACGGTAGGACTTGGTTACGGTAGGACCAGATTACGGTCGGACCAAATTACTGAAGGAGTAGATTACGGTAGGACCAGATTACGGTAGGACCTGGTTATGGTAGGACCAGGTTGTGGTTGGACCTGGTTACGGTAGGACTTGGTTACGGAAGGACCAAAAGCCAAACCGCATTTTTCCCCGAATTTCTGGATGTTTGCGCTGAGGTAGTTGCGTTGTTTTTGCACAAAACGTGATTGCACTCCCGCTGCCGTAAAGATACAGACAAAAATGAACGCAATAACCACTCGGTGAATTTTTCACGACTTTGATGGGGAGTAGCCGGATGGGCAGACCAGATTAGGTTAAGTTAGTTTTGGTTAGGCCAGGTTAGGTTAGGTAAGGTTAGGTTAGGTTAGGTTAGGTTTGATTTCTGTCTTTCGTGATTCATAATTTCTTTGCAGCGCGGTACTTTTGAGACCAGTATCAAAACAACACAACTGCCACTGCGAAACAGTGCCTGCATTTCGGACCAGATCCCAGTAGGACTTGGTTACGGTAGGACCAGGTCATGGTAGGACCAGGTTGCGGTAGGACCAGATTACTGTAGGACCAGATTACGGTAGGACCTAGTTACGGTAGGACCAGGTTACGGTCGAACCAGATTACGGTAGGTCCAGGTTACGGTAGGTCCAGGTTACGGTTGGTCCATGTCACGGTCGGACCAGATTACGGTTGGACCAGATTACGGTAGGACCAGGTTACGGTTGGACCAGATTACGGTAGGACTTGGTTACGGTAGGACCTGGTTACAGTAGGTCCAGGTTATGGCAGAACCAGGTTACGGTAGGACTAGATCACGGTAGATTCAAATTACGGTAGGACTTGGTTACGGTAGGACCAGGTTACGGTAGGACCAGATTACGGTAGGACCAGATCACGGTAGGTTCAGATTACGGTAGGACTTGGTTACGGTAGGACCAGATTACGGTAGGGCCAGGTTACTGTAGGACCTGATTACGGTAGGCCCAGATGACGGTAGGACCAGGTTACGGTTGGACCAGATTACGGTAGGACTTGGTTACGGTAGGACCAGGTTACGGTAGGACTAAAAATGAGTAGGACCAGGTTACGGTTGGACCAGGTAGCAGTAGGACCACTTCCCACGACCTGTGAAAGGAGCGCACAAAGATGGAGCCAGCTCTTTTAAAAGACGGGCAGGAAGAGCATCTGGACCTGGTGGTTTTTTGGCATCAATTTTCAGTAACAACTTTAACACACCGCTAGCTGAACAGACAGTATTATCATTACTAAATGAGCGATTTACAACATGGACATCATCGATGACAAAGTTGCAGCGATTGGCAGACAAAACACTTGATTGGGAGACAACTGAAACTGGCTGACAAGCTGAAGAAAAATAATCGGAAAAAAGTGCAGCTTTGGCGCCAGGATCGTTTACTGGGATGTCGTCGTCATCAAGAATCGGTGGCATAGAACTGTTCTTTCTCAATGATTTTAAAAAGGACCAGAAAGAACGGGAATGATTTGTATTGAAAGATTTGGATATGAAATCGTCAAATAACTTACGATTTAGTGCGGCGCACTCGCTTTTCAAGGCGTTGTACAGATTCTGATGATTTGGGAGACCAAACTTTTTAAACTTAGCATTGGCCCTTCGTTTTTTGCGAAAAAGAATCTTGAGTTTATGGTTTACCCATGGAAATTTAGAAACAGGCTTTTTGGGCACAGATGGAATGGAGCTAAGACAGTCTGAAAGAGTGTCCCTAATAGTGAGCCAGACATCATTAACTGATCGATTCAAAATATTTTCAGGCTGAAAGAGGGGATTGGTCAGAAGGACTTGATTCAAACGACACCAGTTTACACAGCCGAAGTTCTTTTTGGGCACAGCAACTTGCTTTGGCGTCTGTTTCCCAAAACCACACGGAAATGAAAGCAATACTGATTCATGATCGGACACGCCTGGAACGATCCTGACGTGCGGCTGGAGATATTCAAAATTTATTAAAGCTAAATCTAAAATTGTGGAGGAATTTTTTGATATGCGAGTAGGACTGCGGACGAGTTGTTTGAAAGAGAAAATGGACATTAAATCGTTCACGAAATTATCATTTGGAGTGAAACCAACTCGTTCGAGTTGAACTGATGGGGGAGAATTGGTTCGGACAATTATTAAAATCGCCACAAATTAGAATTTTAGATGAATCCCTTTGTTGCACTTGAATACTATCATAAATCGCATCAAAAATTGGATCGTTCTGTTGCAAGCCCGGTGGAAGATAAACACAAGCAAGCTTGAGCTTGAATTGGCCTGGGATTGCTAAACTGCACCAAACTATTTCAGCGAGCCCAGCTGGAGGATTTGTTCTGTCACTCTCAATGGGGAAACTAACGAGGGAATCATGAATAGCTACTAAAACACCTCCACCGATTTTGTTTTCACGATCCTTGCGGTAAATCTGAAAGCATTTTGGAAGAATTTCAGCATCATTGATATCGCTACTGAGCCATGTCTCTGTCAGAAATAAAACGGAAATTTTATATTCTTCAATGAAATGTGCAATTTCAAGTCTTTTAGTGAGGCCGCGTAATGATCTGCAATTTATGTTTGCCATATTAATTTCTTTTTCTTTCCAAATCGTGGGGTATTTGCCCCCTGTGCTTTTTGCAGGCAATTTTTTGAGACCGAGCTACTTGGGCAAGGCAGATGAGATGGAGCAAAAAGAATTGAGCTGCTTACGGTACAAACTGACAGCGTGGAAGCAGTGGATTGCTGCGAAATATGGGAAAAAGTGAGAACAGAGCTTAGCAAAAATAAGTTATGTTTGGCAGCGCGAAAAGCCTGTGATTGAGCGTAATAACTTAAAATAGCAACGGGGGCATAGTATTCATAGAACTGTTTATGTTTTTGTTGTTGCGTCATTAAAACTGCGGTCGAATGTGATTGGTCGAAATTCTGGCGATTTGTTTGGAAGAAAAGAAATTAGCGTTTTTGAGGCATTTGCACCCATACATTTTGGCATTCACATCACTCTGCAATGCAAATGGAAATTAATTAGTGTCCCAAAAGGGGAGTGACACAAACATCGGATTTTCTTTTTCATTTTTGCAAATGAAAAATGCGGCGAGGTGAATTCATGCCGGAATGCAACAGTTGAAAACGTTCATCTGACAAAAATTCTTTTTGGGAGGTGCAGTGCCGGCGGAATTAATGTACCCACACATGTGTTTTCCCATGTTGCCACCGAAACTTTTTTTACTTTCATTTTATTCTTATGCAGGCGGTTGAAATATCAGCGCCAGACTGCAACAAAGCGTTCTTGAGGTGTCAGATTTTGACCTCGCTTTATGTAAGAGGAACTTTAATTTCTGCAGCGTAGAGTTTTTGCTGAAATTTGAACGGTCGCAATTTTTTACAGGTATGAGTATATTAATTCCGCCGCCGCTCTTCAAGGCGGCGACGGGCGAGTGCAGGGCAATTATTGTATCCGGCAAATGTGACAGGCTCGGCGCCGAGGAAATTCAACGCAAATTCCTTTCTCACTTTTTTTTCAGAGAGAAATCTTGGGTAAATTTAGAAAATGCGAAAACTATTTCTTGCTTCACAGAGGGGATTTCGTCATTTCGTGAAGTGAAATCGCTTTCATAAATGCAATGGCAATTACGGGAAAACAATTTCAGCGGACACCTGCAAGGTGTCCGCATCCTCTTCAGCACAGCTCGAGGCAAGAAAACATGAGAAGGCGTGTCTGAGAAGGATCGCTGTACAGCAGCGAGAAAATTAATTGGACGACACATGGTGACGTTTCTTTCGGGTTTTTGGGGAAATCTTGAACCTGTCGAAATTGGCGTTCCATCACTGCGAACGCCAATTTCTTGAACCTGATATCACCACGATTCTCCCAGTTTTCTCTGAAAGATCGAAAAACCAGCAGCCGAAAAACTCAGCCGAAACCGAAGGTCAACAGCCCCTCTCTTACCGATGCAATTCCTTCCATTCCTGCCGGGCACTTCTGAAAGAATTGCCAATGATGGGCCAACAATAACCGCAGCATCACAATCCTTTAGCCAAAAGTCTTCGTACGACAGGAGGTCGATTTTTACTCCATTCAGCGGACATAAAGAACACAAGGCTTCGGCGTTGAAAAATGCATAACGACATTAC
The DNA here is from genome assembly GCA_030068105.1 of Sinentomon sp. SZTP_YWyxl. Lineage (NCBI taxonomy): Eukaryota > Metazoa > Arthropoda > Protura > Sinentomata > Sinentomidae > Sinentomon > Sinentomon sp. SZTP_YWyxl. The sequence continues at coordinate 6,441 of JASGXE010012324.1, forward strand.
TGTGATGTCTTTTTCTGGTGCAAACTCGATTGTTTTTGATTGGCCCTCGAGTTGGCTGAGCAGTTGAAATTTCTCTTATACCTACATGAAGACTTTTGGGTTACAGTTCCAAAGACCTGTCTGCATGTGGAGTGGACCAAGCTCGGGGACGTAATTTGCGCATGATTGGGGGACACCAAGTGGGACGTGGGACGTTGAAAACAATAAACAGGTGGACGATTAGCAGTGGGTTGACAACGAGCAACAGGTGGTGAAGATGGGCGGGTTAGGTCAGGTTTAGACAGGTTTAATGAAGAAACATGAAGAAACCGCAAATCACGTGCGCAAACTTGGCCTCCTCCACATGTAGACAGGTCTTGGAACTGCCACCTTGTTACTTTTGGTTGAACATGTTTTAGCCCCACCTCAAAATGAGCCACATCCGTTTTTCTTCAGCCGGGGTAACACAGCTAATTAATGTTTTTAAAACCTGTCTTGAATACAGCAGGGGCTAACGGCTTATGCTTTGCATTGTTCGTCATTAATTTGCGTTGTCGTTGATTTGAGTTGTAATCAAACCTATGTGCTTGCTTTGCCCTCTTTGAACCGGGGCACACACTTTGCTTTTGTGAAAGGCACTTTCTTGTCCAGGGGTGAAAATGTTTGGAGTTCGAAGACTGTTGCCAAGCAGTGCGGTGTCTCGTGCAATCGTAGTTTTGAGTCTATCGACTCGCCTGCATATTATATGGGGGGGCAGTTTTAGTTCACTGGTGAAGTGCGAGAGTAGTAAATACCCCGGAAAAATTCTCGGTGGTGTAAATGTTTGCTCCTGCCCCACTGCAACCGATGGGACAGGCGGCAAAATTTGCTCCTATCCGGACTTATGCCCAGTTTTTCCAACACGGATCAAAGTGGGGATGATCCGAGATCAATTGATCTCGGATCAGATTCTGATCCGAGATCAAAATGAGTTGAGTTTTTTCAGCAAACTGATCCGAGATCAAGAATTGATCTCGGATCAGAGGCACTGATCTCGGATCAGAGAGAATTTCTGATCTCGGATCAGTTTCTGAAGCACTTCTGCATTGGAGTTCACATTGCGCATTTTGGTTGCCATGACAAAAGAGAACGCTTGAAAAGGAGTCTCCTGTCTTTCAGGGACCTTGTTAAAGCGCGTATCGGCGTAAAGTATAAACTGATATGATTTAAAGTTTTCGCCACTTTTTTTTCGCAAAAAATCAGAACACAACTTTCGCACGGTGCGCACAAACTTTGTAAAAACTAAGAAACACAGAAAATAAAAAAACCCAGCTGATGCTATTCAGATCTCCGTATCAATTTGAGGCGCGACGTAAAGTCGTTAAGGGGGTCGTTCGTAAACGAGGGTGTGATACCCCCAAAACGTCACGCCCAGTGTCCGATTTGTTGAAAGTTAACTGGGGGGTAAACCTCAATTTTTAGGGCAAAATACCCATATTTATGCATAAAATAGCTCAATTTTGGGTGAGTGAAATATTTTTCAACTGGGGGGGGGGGGAATACCCCCCGTACCCCCTACAAATCGTGCCCTGGACACGCCTCAAATTGATACAGAGATCTGAATAGCATCAGCTGGGTTGTTTATTTTCTGTGTTTCTTATCAGTTTTTACTAAGTTTGTGCGCACCGGACGAAAGTTGTGTTCCGATTTTTTCCTCGTTATGTCAATTGCAGTGCGACTCCCATCACCTTCTTTGTCAAAAGTCACATTGACTTCGACCATTGTGATGACCACAAATTGCAAGAACAAGTTTTCAATTGCACACAAAACAACCTTTGTGCACAACTGCACATGGGTAGGTGTGCCAATTTCAGTTATCAAAGACTGACAGCTCGGTAGCCCTCGTTCAGTCATAAAATGACACCAGGTGAGGTTCTGCTGTTCGGGAAAGTCATTCTCAGTCCAGTGGTTTCAAATTGGTCGAATTCGGTGATTTCCTACCAAAATGCAGCGATTTGCACGAATGCTCTGGTGCAGATCGGAAGTTGTTTTCATGGTCGGTGCAGCCTGATATGGCCCTTAAACAACAGCTGCATGAAACTCCCGTGAACTTCCATCCAGCACACAATCGTTATCTCTGCTCCAAAGAGAACCGAACAGCCATCTCTAAGCTAACCTCCGCCCTTTTCAGAAACATTGACGGAAGAAGACAAAAGTGTATAGTAATTTTGAAACACCTGTATGTTTCGAACGTTTTTCAGGAACAATGCGTCAACTTCAAGCTTTCATGTTTCCTTTGCAGGGTCCGCAGAAAGTCTTCAGAACACGGGAGAAATTTCAAAGCTCTGCTTAATGGAGGTGCTTTACCGGCCTGCCCTGAAAGTGTCAGATTGCAGCTGTGGCAAGCCCTCATTGGTTACCGCTCCGTCGCGTCGCACTCGCGCTCAATCGGTGTGCCAGTTCCGACAGAAGTGCCATGAGATTGCTTGGGGAAGAAGGATTAGAATTATTGTGAAAAATGCAACAAATATTAAACAATGTATATTCAATGAAAATCCTTTGTATGAACAATCATTGCACACACATAATTGGATAATCAATCATAACAATGCATGAAATCAGCTCACAAATTGTAATGACCTTACAGAAGGGCACTCAAATTTGTGACGTACAAAAATGGCTAAGACTGCAGTGTCAAATCATGTGCAGCTCATGCCAACAGAAATTTCCACTTCCAAGCTCTGCGGTCTTTTCCTGTTTCCCATTCATCACATCAAGGGGTAACGGCATGCATGGGCACCGTAACAAAGAAATGCCTATCTAGCAGCTCGCTCCCCCTTCCCTGACTTGTGCCTTAGGCCCTCCCTGGTGGGAAATTCGGCCTCTGTAACGCCAATATTGCACCCCCAATTGAACCTAAAAATTTCAAAATTTCTTCAGCTTCTGGTGGCTTTGCGTCCAGACTTCCCGACTGGCCTTTGCCCAGTTCATGTACCGTTTTTGCAAAAAAGAGCACCGGCCTTTTTCTGGTAAAGTTTAAATACTGCACGAATGAAATGATGTTTTGACTAGCATGTTGCAAATTCTAAATTTGATTTTAAATGGCAACTGAGTTACGAACGTCATTCAAAAAAGTTTGGAAGTGAGGTCCTCATTTCTTTTACTGGTTCAGAAATATCCAAGTCTTTGTGCAGTTAGCTGTTGACAACATTTAGGAAGATGCTGAGAAAATTTCATCTCTATGCTTGGTTTTGTTTTCTTTGTACAGGGTGTTAAAACCACTAGAAAAATTGTGGTTGCAAAAATGAAATTTTCAAAGGAATGTTGAATGTTTAGACATGTTGACAAGGATGTAGCTTGGGGAAAGAGCAACAAAAATTCATGAAATTTTGAGATAAGTTTGTGGTGACGTTTGCCCATCATTCATCTATATCACCAGATAGATTCGACTGTTTAAAGATCGTAAGGATGACGTTAAAGTTGAAGTCTCTACCAAAACGGCCATGAACGGGGTAAATCTTATTCGTGTACGCAAAGCGTATTGTCCGAACCTCGTGGCGCAGTGGTTAGCGCATTGGACTCCCACCCAGGTGGACCGAGTTCGATTCCCCGCCGGGGCACGAAATTTACTGTGGCACAAATGGTGCATCCTCCCTCGGCGAGGCACAGTAAATGAGGTCGGAAAGAGAGACTTAGTGGCCAGTCTCTTAGTCCTTCGGATGGGACTTTAAGAAGGAGGTCCCGTGTGCAGCATCACACTGTGCACGTTAAAGAACACCTAGCTCCAGTCCAAGAGAGGCTGGCAGGTAACAATACACAGAAGCCACACAATTTCCAATAGTGCTGTCCGGTCATCCTGCGGGTTGGCTTATAGCCGAAAACTGGTAGCACGGATGGCTGTGGTCGGCCTGGAGCGGTGTGGGTGCTGGAGCAGTTGCACTGACCAGTGTATGCCGGTCCCCGCCGAAATCAGCTAAACCGACCACAGTAACACTGCAAGAACTCCCCCTGCCACATGCCAAGAAGGCGTTCGCAGGTGTAGAATAATAATAATAATAATAAGCGCTTTGTGCAAATAATCGAACAACAATTGAGCAACTGTTGGCAGGCACAGGACTCACAAATGATCGCAAAATGATCGCCTGTCTTGATAACGGACGCGCGATGCACCCAAAATGTCGACTCAACTCACACCATGGAGATAAAATCGTCGAAATTCCCGGTAAGGGTGATATTTTAGTGTCATTATCGGAAACACCTCAAAAGCATGACATGCCATTCAGATAACTAACACTGCATGGTGGAAGGTCATTGCAAATATCGATCGATGCTCATTTGATTAATCATAGCATTTTCTTGTACAGTGTAGATACCTTCACACAACTTTACTACAAAAAAAAGACATCACCATACTCCGTGGGGTGATCCAGTGTGGATTAACATTAATCCGAGGTTGTGGAGTAAATTTTTTCCATTGAAGAAAATGGCGAAAATTTACTTCCCAACCTCGGATTAGAGTTAATCCACACTGGATCACCCCACGGACTGTGTCAGAATAATTTCACCGTACGTGCAAAAAATGATCTCCCGGAAGCTTCTGGAGGGTGCCACGGATGCAGCTGGTCATTGATGCATCAATGTACAGTTGCGGCAGAATTAATGTGCTCATACATGTGTTTTCCGATTTAACTGTTGCCTCCAAAACGTTTTTTATTTCTTTTTACTTTATTCAGGTGGTAGACATTTGAGCACCAGATTGCAACAAGGATTTCTGCAGGTTTCAGATTTTGACCCGCATCACGAATTCCAATGACACCAAGAAGCCCACGATACTGGAATACAAGCCCTGTTGAATCTAAATGGCCATTCACTGAGACAACCAGGTACTTGGAATATTTTCCATGTTCGGAGAATGACCACGGGGAGTGTACAGAGCTCACCAAAATAATTAGGACACAGGTGCTGATCCCCCGTACTACAATTTGGCATTATTATTAATGGAAACATAATGACATTCATGCGAGGCGTGAAACTGAATCAAGCCTTGTCATTGGATGGCCCCTGTATTAGCCAGACACTAAACATTTCTCCTGTGCTCTTCGAGTTTTGGTGGCGGACCGTGCATAATGTCAGGCGAAATGATTGTTGACAATATCCAACGGGAAGTACAATAGAACCACAGCACTGTAATAACAGTTAGGAATTCCCATGGTAATTTTGAAACGGGTGATGGGCGAAGAAAAATCGGGAGAGAGCAAGCAAAATTGTTGCCTTTTCGTCACGTCAGCGGACAACATTCTTTTGCGTGCGCGCATGAAGACTTCTTTGGCATATCTCTGAAAGTTTTTATCCGATTTCAATATGTTCGGGGTTTTCAGAAAGGGGACAAATTCAGGCTTCTTTCCGGGAAAGCAGAAATCAAACCGCCTGCAAATTTTTGCACAGTCGCGCTGTGAAGCCGATTGAAGTTGTAAAATGAGGAGAGTTTTGACCGTGGGTTTGGCGACTCTTTGGCCCATAGCCCGACACTCGAAACAGCCAGGTGGGTGCCATCGCGGACTTTATTGTTGAGCATAAAATTCGTTTTAAGAACACATCAAACACTTTGGTATTCGGTGTCGGGGTTCCCATAAACGACAAAAAACGGCCGATACTTTTTCACGTGGAAAAATTTCAATTTGGTTTCACAATGCGATTGCACGTCTGTTTGCCAGCCGTTTGAAATTTTCTTCAGAGAAAATATAAAGCCTGTTTCGTCCTCTTTCCAATAACCCCAACCTTGTTCAAATCGGATGATAACTTTCCAAGATACAGCGAGAAACCCGCGAGTGAATGGATTCCAAAAACGTCACTTTGGATTCAATGAAAGACGAACAAAAAGGCGGGTTGGAGCCCAAATTCCCAGATCGATGTTTCCCATTTAAAATGCCAAACTGTTATGTACAGGGCTGTGAATAGAACAAAAGACGTGGGGAGCGAGAAAATAAAAGAATTTATTGCATGTTTAATAATGAGTGGAGAAATAAGACGCAAGTAACCTCTTTTCTTTAAAATGGCACACAATGACAGTTTTGGACCCACCGACCCCCTACGAGGGCTTTCCAGGCACAAAAGTCCAACAAGGAATTAAATTCAAAACCAAATCTCCATTGCTTCACTTCATCATACGCGGTTTAGAAAAAAAAATAAAATGTTAATAAAATAAATAAAATAAATAAAATGTTAATAATTTACATTAATCAAAAGTGGCGCCTAATGAACTTCCAGAGTTCACTAAAATCATTGCGTTAGTCGCTAGTCCAGCTACGTTTTAAAGAATGAGACCAAGATGTTCGAAGAACCAGAGGAGAGAGTTTAATTCACCTT
>JASGXE010012325.1:0-13578 GCA_030068105.1 Sinentomon sp. SZTP_YWyxl
TGAGCAAAATTGGCTGAAAAATAAAAAATTGCACGAAGCGTTTCCCCCCTTTCTGATTGTTTCAATGCTTCCTTGTCAGATGGCACCGTCTTCCGCACAACGACATTCAGAGACGGAAGCGAGATGGTTGTCTCAGTGGTGACGAGTGCCCCAGTGCTCGGAGGTGTAAGAGTGATATCAGACGGTGAACGTGGTGTCAGAAAACCGGTACATGTTGTGCCAAAGGACGAGGTGACCTCGCACGGTGGTTTTAGAGCATCGATAATGATTGACAAACAACTTGCAGCACAAGTGACCCCACCAACGAAGAAACGATCGACAACCAGGTCAACTACAACAGAAAGGTCAACACGAATAAGGCTAACTACACCAACAACTGCAACTGTTTCCAATCAAGAAGAAAGTCAAACGGAACCCCTCGTGAGTTCGGCTATAGGCCTACTGTGATTTTCAAATAGAGCATAATGTAACAAACATTTTGTGATACAATATAGCATTAAAGCGCTATGGCAAGAACCCCCAAGAGGGGATGTCCTAATTTGGGCTCTCTTTTACTCATCGATGGAAGTACTAAACCGCAATAATAAATATTGGGTAAATCCCCCTCTGAGCGTCTTTTTTTACAACGGACGCCCGATGCTATTTCCTTTCCAACTAGCTCACTACCATTTGCCCTGTCCTCAGAGCAATAAACGAGCAATATAAAACTATGCACTTATGCATATCCATTATTGCATATTCGTATTTTTCCATCGAGTCATTTTAGGATGGTCGCATGCATGAGATGATCCCACGATCATGATGCGACAAAACCAGGTATCAGTGCAATTTGATAATCATTGGGGTTAAATGGGTAAAATCGCATCCAACGTCCGACGAACCAACTCGTTCGGCAGGGCCAAGGATGCATTGTCTTGCACAAGTTTTCTGCAGTTATTGTGTAATGTCCAAAATATTTGTGTGAATACATTCAAATGTCGATCCCCAACATCTAGCCACAGAAATTGTATAATGTGCAATTTGGGGTATCATCATTCACATATCCATCAAATGCAACTTCACTATTAAAGCATTCAGAGTCAAGGGCTGGGTTGGCAGGCCACAACTCAAAGATTATTCAACGCAAATCACCCCACCAAGATATTTTGATCACATTAAACCACAGTCCGAACGAGACGCTTTTGGTGGTAAACACCAACTCATTCACCCCGACTTGCCAGATGCGTATAAAGAAAGAGTTACAATTCCGCTAACCTTTCCTTCAGCAGATACTGTAAAAATCAAGCTCACAAAAATATCCTGTGTGCTCGACGTACGGAATAGGTGTTTCCAACAGAAAAAGGACTCCCATCAAATTCTTGTCGTTTTTACAGGTTGAAATCGAGCCAATGGCAGAGAAAGGCGTTTCCCACGAACCATACTACCCGACGAGCCCCGAGGAGGCCCCAATTCTACCCCACCACTTTGAGACTTATGACTACGATGACTACATGATCCAGGAGAGACTTCCATTGATCAAAGATCCGCGACGACAGCAGCCCATTTCAACTGGTCAACCAATTTCTTCTGTCCCAAATGTAAATCAACTGACAAAGAACAAGAGACCGGTTGGGAAACCGGCGGGGAAGCCGGCCTTGGACAGCTCAGTATCAGAAAGCCGGCCACTGCGACAGAGACCATATTTGGTTCAGCAAACATCGCCAACCACCACAATCTCAATCCCTTCAACAGCACCCACAACCACAACAGCGATTCCGCCTTCGATTCCAAACTCCAACAGGAAGACAGATGCGGATCCTGAGAGAAACCTGATCACTTCAGAGTCAGAGCAGACGTCAGAGCTTGCCCCTCCGAGTGAAGCTGCTGTTCCAGCAGCAGCAGGAGCCAACCCAAATAACCAAGACTACATTTATGAATACGTATATTACTACTATGATGATGACAACATCACACTGCCAGAGCCATCTTTGGTTGACAATGATACTGATATCAGGGTTCCAATTAGTCCAGTGAAACCAAATGCCAACAGGCTCTACTATGACACTCAGCCAAAATCGCAGACACCTTTAACGACGACAGAATCATCAACGACCTCGGCTGCAAGAAGAATCATTAGTAGCACTTCAACAACAATATCAACGACAGATGGACCATCAACGATTCCTTCGGCGTCAAAAAGGAGGGGACCTGTCGGTACTCCCACGAGAAGAAGACCTCAGGTTGTGGGTAATACAGTCCAGCAAAACATCAATAGGAGAACTGAACTGACCAGTGAGGCGCCAGCATCCCTTGAGGAAAGCCCAGCAACCGAAGGAATCTACCGCAAAGTTCCGCAAAAGACAAAGTACGCAACCATTCAGAGGACCAACAGAGACCCGGCCTCCACCCAGGAAGAAAAGCCGGATGTCCAGCTGAAACGAAAAGCCACACGAGTGAGAGGCACCACATCACCAAGTACAATTACAAAAGAGATCACCACGATCACAACCACCTTACCCCCAAGGATACAGACCATCCAAGTGCAGCCCGTGCAAGACCAACTGGGCTTGGTAAAACCTGATCCATTGCCAGTGCAGCCCCTGATTGCCAATGAACCAGAACTCATATCACTTGGAATTGTTCCAAGGGAACGACTTCCACCACAAACTAGATTTCCACCACGCTCATCCATATCCCCATCTGCAATACCATTTCCTGAATTACCAGGAGGACCTGACGCCCCTGTGCAATTCCTGGGAGTGGGGTTGGAAGATCAAATAATTGCAAACCATCTGCAACAACAGCAACCTGTCGGTCAAACCAGGAAAATCGCTTCAGCGAAGCCCTCTGATGCACCAATGATGAAGCCAATTTACGATCTCTATGCCATTTCAAGGTAAGAATTAGCTATACCCCACAAGCCATGCAGACTGTGGACAAATTGTCATTCTTGGCAGCATCAGCCGCGTAATTGAACTCTTTTACTGCAACCGAGCTTTGCAGGAGTGTCAACAGGCTATTTAAATTCCAATACCACTTAAAACTGCAACGATTTTATTTTTCACATGTACTCGCACATAGCACAATTGTTGGGAAAGTTACCTGGCTCTAGCGGTAAGATTGTCATGGAAATCTAAGAGGCTTACTCAAATCGTATCTTCCCTACAAACAACCCCAACCTATCGTAAACTAACCTACCCCAAACTACCCCAATGAAATCAACGATGGCTGTAGGCGAAATTCGTCCTGTCAAGAGATGGTCAGGTATTCCAAAGAGCAATCAAAAAAGTCCCAGAACACAAATTTAATTTTGCGTTTTGTCATAGGACTTCTTCGGCTGATACTGTGGGAGATTCTTCACAAGCAGCCGCCAACTTCTGGAACGCCGGTGCCAAGCTCCTGTGTTGCAAGATTCCTATTCAGATTTCGCTTTTATGATATTGGGGCTAGAGCGAGCAACTTACGAACAATGTTTGCTTCCGTGACAAAAGGAACGACATATGGGTTCACTCCTGAACATTTTTTTTTAATTCGTGTCCCAAGATTCTGCAGATCTGTTCATGCAAAAATCATCAGCGAATTTTAATCCCATTGTCTCTCTCTGAGAACTCTTCAAATGGGAAACAGCAAAAAGCTGTAAGGATGCGAGAACCTAATCGAGTCCTTGAGTAAAAGATATTATTCAGCTTTTAAAATTCAGGTTAATCTGATTGGGAGTGTTATTAAAAGAAAACTTTTCAATATTTAAGGAAGCTGCCTGTGTGCAAAGTATTCCTGCAGCTGATGAGGCCAGTTGACTGCCAACTCTGAGAATGTTTTCGTTTTGCTTTCGCAAAACGCGTTTTGTCCAGGAACAGAGTGATTTTCAACCACCGATTTTTCTAATCTGAGTTGCAGTGCTGCAGTTTTGCGTGTTGTTGCGATTTTTCGCACGAGCCACAAAATTGCAGCAGAAATCGTTTTTTCGTGTTTGTGATGCAAATAATGATGGGAAATTGTGCACTTCTTAGCAAAATTCTTTCAAAAAAGGATGTCATGATAAACTCAAGCGCCATTAATTAAGAACCAAAGGCAACATGCGCAGCAAAACGTCGCGGCACACGAATTTCTGAATTCCAAACAAATCGCCAGAATTTCGACCAATCAGGTGCGTCGCAAATAAAAACCACGATTTAAGACATCTGAAGACAATGTAACCTAACCTAACCGAACCTAACCTTGCCAGGTGTCATCTTGTGTGTGTGTGTGTTTAGTGTCAAACTACTGCCCCTGGTGTCAAAAAATTCTTCAGTATTTTTCAAAAGATTTTTTCCAAAAATGACTTTCACATGATTCGAACCAAACCACGCCTGTGACCTCCGCATACGGAGCCGGACGCCTTGACCACTCGGCCGCACATGCCGTTGCCGAATAGCGCTTCAGGAGTCCGTATTCATGGAACTGTTTTTATAATTGGGTCATTAAAACTGCGGTCGAATGTGATTGGTCGAAATTCTGGCGATTTGCTTGGAATTTAGCAAATTAGCTCGCGGCACTTGTCGATGGCCACCGTTATCAACCAGACCTGAACTATAATTCGATGGCCACCGTTATCAACCAGACCTGAACTTTTTCCCATATTCCAGGACTTTTGGTTGACTCTGTGTATGATTATTGAAATTGGAAATACAATGTTATGGAGTAAACCACCAACCACGTTTGCCATATTTTCAAAGGCTGCTGCATGGAGAATCACTAGGCAGTGTGGTTCTAAACTACTAAGTTGCTGATCGCCAGGAAGGACATTGAGCCCTGACAAGTTTCCAAAAATGGCAGCAGAATCTTGTCAAGCAAATTCTAAAACGTATTCTTACTTCTATTTATAGGGGATCGACTGCCTTTTTACCAGACACCACATTATCTGATGAGGAAATACAAGGTCACATTGGGCAAAACGTGATAAACAACGCGAGAATACCAACGATCAATCAACTGCCAGAATACAGAGGTGATTCCATCATTTACGTTAACAACGACACTCCTCGCCAAACCATCAACCCAACCGTGCGAACCGAAGACGGGCTTCTAGTCACTTCTCACGCTCCAATAACTCTGCCAACAACCATCATTCCAGATGAAGAAACCACCGAAGTGGTTGAAAGAACCACAACCACAACAACTGCCCCCACAACTACAACGAGCTCTGAAGCTACGGTGTCAAGCTCTGAGAGGGCAATTGTTCGCAATGGTGTCAGCAAAAGCACTGCCAGCAGCACTCGAAGAAATCGATTCAGAACTCGGCCAACATCATCACCTGCCACATCTGAAGAGCAACCAGTTTCATCGACAGAAAAAGCGACGCAAAGACGTCCAATAAGCAGGTTCTCAGCTAGGAGGCGAACGACCACCAGTCCACCTTCAGCACAACAGAGTGAAGTTGGTGATGAGGTGGTGTCATCGCCGTCAACAACTGCACGAACAACAGCCAACAGAAATATCAACAGATTCAGGTTCTCCAACAACGCTGCTACAAGATTTGGAATCCGAAGGAGGGGTGGGGAAACCACGGCCGCAACTCCAAGCCCATCTCCATCAGGAGACGGAGAGAAAATCGACGAACAAAAGCCAGAAAGCAGTCAGTCTTCAACCCAATCAACATTGAGGGTTAGGCGACCAGTTGCACCAAGACTGAGTTTGTTCGCAAGGAGACCTCCAACGACAACCACGACAGGTGAGATTCTTAACGAGAGAGGGAAACTCAAATATCCCAGCTTGTTTTGAATTTTGTAATTTTCAACTGCATTCACAAACACAATAAAAAAACCTCATGAAACATCCCGAAAGATGGAACATGTCATAAAGTTTCCACTTTCCTCTTCCAGAAAGACCATGGTACCCACACTTTTGTTTTGTGCGCAGTGCACCCGAATGATTCAGGAATAAACCAAACAGCGGATTTCGGTTGGTACTCGAAAATTAGCGCACTTCAGTCCCTTCGAGTACCTTTGGGGAAATGGGCAAAACTTCAAAAAAAAAAAACAATTTCACTAAATATGCAACTGATGCCGTAATCACAACTCACAAGACCAGATTGATACCATACTTTTATTGACTTTCAATTTTCTTTAGACATTCGGAATTCTGTTTTTGTAACTTCGATCTCTCTTCTTTCCGGTTTTTTTAATTCAAAGATTTCAATCCGACCCCATAAATGATAGGGGAACAACCTGAATTTATTTGTAGCTTTAGCACGTTAATATTGTCTGCAGACTGCAGCAACTTCTGCTCATGTTTTAAAGTTGAAGAAATTCATGAGCTTGCACTGAAATTAAGCAAAGCAACATTGAGCCACAGAATTTAGAAGCTAGTCCTGCCTTTGCCTTTGCCTCGCAGAGTGAATGGATCCATCACAATGTCACAGTTTTCTTTTTGTCGAAGTTGACATTTTTCGTCTTTGTGTGATCAATACCACCGGTTCAATATGGATTTACTGTCTCTGAAAATAAATTTTCCTCTGCACATCTTCGTAAGGCCCTTGACAAAAACTCTGCCCAGAAGAATTTCGCCACCAAATTTCAAATCATGCAATAGGGTTTGAGTGCTGCAAATGATATTTATTTTGCCTGATCTGATCACAAATGGAAATGAGCATCATCAACTGCGAAGTGCCAACCATCTCGGCAATCAGGGGAAAGGAACCCACAATGAAAGGGAGCCTGTCGTTGGTGAAGGCGAGTCTTCCAATTATTGCCAATGAAATTTGGTCATTTTGGACTATTTTTCGCATAATATATTGCTGTTTTCAGCTGACGTGCCCCAACCAGGTTTTCGAAGGAAGCCCCTTCTCTTCACTCTTGACTCTGACGCCAATGCGCAACCCTGACCATAGTCATGAACGAGCCAAACCGTCTGCATTTCGTTATCCAGATCTGTGGAAAAATCGCGCGGTGCTGAGATTTGATTACATTTCGCATTCTCCCTTTTTGGTTTTCAGAGGCACCTGAGAAAATGGAAGACGGAAAAGAATCAGAAGATAGCGATGAGAACGGTGAGGAAAACAAGGTGGTTGTTGCTAATAAAAAGGCAGATGTAATTAAGTCGGGTACCTCAAAATTCAGGGGCAGGCCTAAGATTGCCATTAGCAGAAAACCTCTGATCAAAACTGGTGGTGGCCCAGTTGACAGAAGGAACAAGCTATCGGCCCTTTTGCCAAGAAGGCGTCAGAAAGTAACCGCCGAGGAAAAGGCCAAACAGGAAGAGCAGGCGAATGAAGAGACGAAGGACGATCAGAAATCAACCCTGCCAGCCGAACAGGAGGATGACCTCGAGAAGGAAGGTACTTCTCCCGAGGAAAAGAAGGAGCAGCCACCGAGCAGCCACCGCGACGGTGATGCTGAGGACGTTACCGCTGCAACAGAAATCTCAAGTCCAGTGAATTCAACGGCAGAATTGCGACCTGCAGAAACCACCCCTGACCCTGATGCTCCAAAGGTGTCGATCCTTAGCAGGCTCAGGGGGCGGAAACCGGGGACAATTGCCAAGCGAAGAGCAACAGACAGTGCCAATGAAAGGAGAGTGTAGTTGTGCTCAAGAAGAAAGCTGTGATTTGAGATATAAGAAAGGGTTAATTTTAAGAAAAATTAGCTTTGTCGAGACCGATCTTTTCCAGTCCATGATCGATTTAGAATGCTTGTTTTTGCCCCTCGGTTAAACAGGGTCGAAATATTTAGACTTGAAACTCATGTTCATGGTATTTTCGCAAAGTGGAGCAAAATATTGGAAAATATAGACCCGCAATTATACTTGTAATTTGCCTCGACGAATTTGATAAGAGCGTTATGTTGGTGCAATTCTGGATTCTGGATCATGCCGATATTTTAAAAGTTTTTCAAATCAAAGGTATCCTTGCCCTGTTACTTGTGATGTTCTATACTATGGAAATAAGAAATGAAAAAAGACAGTACAAAGCGCAAGTGACATTCAAGTTCGGCAAACAGCACTCGGACTGTGCTGCGAATACAAGATTACATGATTGTGATCCATAAAAGCCGGAAAATTGCACCCCTTTCCTCGTACATTTTGTTATGTTTGTTTATGGCTGTTTGACTTCTTGATCCGATTCTCCGGACATAGGTACCTGTGCAAGTTGTTTCATGCCAAGTGCATCAGAAAGGCCTGAAGGCAGCAGGTGCGAACTGACGAGCAGATGATACCTGTGGAGATGGTCTGACCTCAGCAGCCACAGACTGGCTCATTTTGCACACATGGCAAGCAAAACTTGCAGATACATGGATGACGTGGCGAAGAAGCCATCACACAACCGTGAACAAACACGACAAAATGCCATAGATGTGCACACTTCCGGCGTTTATGAATCACGGGCTTGCCAGTTGCCACGGTATGCCTGTGATTAAAATATGAAAATTGCGCAGGAATGCACTGTATCTCAATACATCTTGTATGCAGATATATGGGTGGAAGCTTCGGCCTTTTGTATCAACGATTCAAAAAACAGATGTAAAATGTCTGCAAAAACTTGTCCAGTGGATTGATACTACAATGCAACTGTGTACTACAATGTGCTGAGTCATACCAGGATGTTTTTGAAAACTACATCACCATTTTGAAGAAGGCTGGACAAATGAAAAGTGAAGAAGTGGTACCTGTCAAAAATGTCTTACTCGAACAAATATCATGTTTCACTCATCATAATCTTGATTTAACGAAACTTGAGAAAGATTGTGTCTTCGAGGTAAGCATCTCCAGCAATCGGGAATCTCCATTCTGCCTACAGTTAAAGATCAGGGAACTTTAAAAAATTCTGACACTCGACCATTTTGACCTTCTTTACCAAGAACTCAAGGCGGCGCAACCAAATCCGAAGCCACAGGGAAGACTAAAAGGTTAATTCTGAGATTTTTGTACAAGTTTAATCTTTTTGAGAGGCAAACCATTATTTTCTGTCATCAGAAAAAAGCGTGTGCGACTGTATTCATAAAAATGAAGTTCTGGGTGAATACGGAGCATGCGGTGAAGATCTGATCCGATCTCGTCGACTATCTGATTGGTGCTCGTCAAAGCATATCCTACGCACAATTTGCCATTCAGGACCTCTGTTCGGTACTTTTGTAACAACCCTCTGATGAAACCTGATGACATTATTTACTGTTGATTAAATTCATGCTAAATCAGAACCTCAGTTGTACAGGAAATCAAGCTTGGCAGTTTGTAAAGATATTGTGTATTTGGTAAAAATAGAAAACCTGTTTGAGATACAGACCCAATCGAATCGTTCAGAGTTTCAACATATTTTGGGAATCGGCGCAATTTCATTTAAATTTTTTTTCCTTTTTTTTGTCTTTAATTGCAATAATTGTAATGGCTGAAATGTGTGAGAAAACTCGAATATTCAAGTTGGTATGGTTGAGAGTGTCTATTACGGATAACAATAATTGTGAATCTTTCGAGATGATAGGGAAATGAAAACAGGGTGTGGGTAAGTAACCGGCCAACATAGTGTTTGGCTTGCTTTCTTCACATCATCTAGTTTTCCCCAACTGCATCTGCCCGCAGTCCATACCGTACCGATGTTCCAACTTTCTCACATGGACAGATATTGTAAATTCGTGCATCTGTGCAGCATGGCATCTGTGTCGAGAAGAGTTGACGCAGATGCAGCCTCACTCCACACGAATAACTCCTACCAATCCTTAATACAGACTAGCACAAGTTTATGGCCAGCCAGCCAGCACAATATTCGGGTTATGGGTGAGGTACTGAGCTGTGTGTGTGCCCCATAAGTTATGGAGGAGGAACAAAGCTGGTTATTATGAAATTATTACAGATGGTAGCAACCGTCTGTGGACTTTGTCTTCGATTTGGATTGACCAAAAAAGCAGCAGCAACACTGGTCAAATTCATCCCCATCAAATTCATCCCCCGCCGCCATACCAACCGTTCAGCAATTGTCAACTTGAAGCAGAAACAAGGTTTACGAAAGCAACTTACTGTCATCACTTTTCCCCCATCCTGTGGACATCACACATCGCAACTTTATTTGATAACTATCTCCTGCAATGATTCCATGGCGTCATGGCAGAAAAATTCCATGATTTTGTTTCTTGCTCGGACGGAATAAAAAGAAATCATCCCTCCAGTCGTATTCTTCCTCAATGTAAGGTCAGTTTATGTAAATGTCACAATGCTAGTAAGATATTTTACGGCAACGAATAAAAAGTTGTGGAAAGAAAACAATGTAAAATAAAACGATTAACTTTTGTACAAAACAACCAATTTTCCTTATTCTTTTTTTTTCTATGAGAACAGTGGTGTCGAAGTTGTCGTGTTGGGTGACAGCGCCTTTGGAAAACTCGAGAATTAATTTGAAATTTGATAAAATATGCGAATCGCTCTATTAAAATACTAAAATTTTTGGTAATTCATTTAAAATGTCCATTCCCAGAACATAGTCAATTGTTGTTTCGTGCTTTGCATCAAAATTCTGCAAGACTTACAATCGATGCATATGCTTGACCTCTGGTCGTCTGCCTTTTGCCAATGAGAGAGCTCGTCTCGTTTGTTTTGCGTTATCATTTTTTATTTAATTGCTTGTCTGAAGCTGGCTGCTCGAGTTTTCAAGGTTGGGTCAACAGCACCAAGCCTCAGTACTTGGTAGTCCATTCCGTAAATCGCGCAAAAATCATGCAGCATGTGCACGATATAAAAAAGGTACTGTATAGCATTTCTAGCCCTGCTGAAGCAAGATAGATAGGTATGCATTGAATTACGTGATGTTATGACCAAAGAAGTTTAATAAAATATACTGGAAGGAACATAGCGCCATCTCTCTGCAGCCCGAAATGGTTCCACCTTGTGTTTCCTTTTTCTGCCGCAAATGCGCCACCGCGTTGGCAAAAGAATGGTAATGGGCGCACAATCTTTTTTTTCGAATCCACTTCCGCGGACAGCAGCTTCACAACAGCCAATCCCGTCTGAATTTGTGACGTCATCAATTTTCATGGTTGCTTCTGTTTTGAAAAATTGGAATTCCCTGAGTTTTCCAGGTTTTCCAGGAGGATTCTCAGTTCCAGGGTTGATTATGGGTTCAAGTAAGACATGGTGGAAAGAGAATCGGTCGAATGGGTCAAGACAAAAATGGGATAATGAAGACAAAAATGGCAAGACAAGAATGTTCCTCAGATGTCATAATTGGAAATTCAAAAGAAATGTATCTAAAAATTGGAAATGTTTGCAAATTTTCAATTTTTCAGCGTTTTTTCCGAAAATCCCTGAGATTTCCAGGTTTTCCAGGTCACAAAAATAATTCCATGAGGATATTCCAGGTTTTCCAGGTTCTCCAGGTTGGTAGCAACCATGCATTTTGGCATTTTGCCTTGCCACCGCTTTTTTCCATTTGACATGTTTGCCACCGCTTCGCTACTCTTTCTTTGGTCGCAATAGGGCAGGTTAGGTCAGGTTAGGTTAGGTCAGGTCAGGTTAGGTTCGGCTAAGTTTGGTTTCGAAAATTAAGTGTTGAAATTGGCTGGAATTCCCAACAACCAATCAGAAACGCGCTTGCGGAAGTGGATTGGAAATAAAAAATGTGCGGAATGAACGCAGAGAATGCAATGCACAACGCGCATTCCGTTCTCCTTTTTGACGATTTTCGTTTTTATTTTTTTTGGTGGAATGCACCACTACCAGGTTCTCGGATATGCTAAAACCACACAAACTTTTCTGCCGGGCTAGAGTCATAGTGCAAAGCTAGAATAAACATAAACGAGAACGCAAGGGGGCTTGTCGCATCAAAGGATCTGGGCGCAGTCCGCAGACGGGGGTCTGGTCGCGGAATTCACGAGTAATCGGGGTCTGGGCAGAACCCATCGGGGTTTGAAGGGGCAGGGCCCCTGGTGGGGGGTCTGGAGGCGATGCCTCCCAGAAGCAGGTGAAAATTTTGAAATTTTAGAGTTCATTTCGGGGGCAAAATTGGCGTTCCAGTGGCCAAATTTCCCACCAGGGCAAGCCAGTAGCACATGCTGGGGAGGAGCACGTGAGCCGCGGCGGGGCATTTCTCAACTGCAAGGTTGATGTCCCCCAAAATGCCCTGAGAGCACATAGGAAAAAATTTCCAGGCACTTCTAAAATGGACACCGGCAGGTGTCGCATGCATGGACCAATGCGGACGGGGCCCCAGCGAATATTCCATGAAGTGGAGTCCTGGAGTCCTGGCAGGCAGTTGATCTCAGAGATTTCAAATACCTAACTCTGTTAGTATTAAAAGTCTCTGGTTGATCTGAAGGACGGAGTTCTTCACAGCATGCATTTTGTGCAAATTTGGATCAATTTGACATTTTTTTAGTTGTAAAAATAGCGATGACGGCCGCTGAGCCCGCTTTTTTGAAATGCGTCAATGGGGAGCGGCAGCAAAATCGCCAAGAACGTAAGTTGGAAGAAATAAAATGAGGCAGAAGTGAACTGGCAACGATCTGGATCATCTAAATTTGGACCATCTAAATTTGGTCCAAATTTAGATGATCAAAAGGTCCTAATTGGGATCGCTGAAAATAGCGATTTCGGAATTTGCTCACCAACCAATCTGCAGTGTTGATCAATGTTTTGGCACGATGAAAAAAGGCAAGAAATTTCCTTTCCGACATGAAGAAAATTAAATACCTGCAAATGACGAAATTTTGAGGACTTTCAACGCAAATGCCCGCAATTGACAAATTTGCATGGATTGGGGCACTTTTCCATCAAAACCCACACAAAAACTCCCATCCGACAAAAACGTCGGAAAACACTCTCAACAAAGAAAATAATTTAGGTAAATATGGTAGGGATGGGTTTGGCAGGTCAAAATAGTGCAGACTTGGCTGGTTAAGTTGGGATAAGGTATAACCCTATTTTGATTTTTTGCATGCACAAAATCGGGATATGGCCCGCTTGGCGATTCGTCTAGATTAACAAAATACGCGCCCCTGATTACCAAACCAAATCCCGATAAGTGTTTTCGGAATTCATCGTTTTTTTTTTCGACGGAATTGAGGCCAATTGAAACCTTCCCACATTTGCTGCCTGATGGCGAGCGCATTCTGCTTGGTGAACGCCTGCAGCCACAATGTCCACCAAACAAATTAAAAACCTGTTGGCAGCGGGGAATCGAACCTATGGGTCCTCTAGCAGCACGAAAGACAGATCGCCAAACCACTGACCCATAGTCAAATCTACGAAATCCACTTCAGTCCCGCCTCTAAAACCGAGCAGCACACGTTGCCCTTCGATTTCCGTCGAGACTTCTTTCTCGTTTGTGAACTCGCGTCCTGTTTGCGTTCTGTGTCGAAAACGAAACAATGCTTGAATGTCGCAATCCGCTTGATAAAATAATCAAATGGTGCAGGGCTTAAAGTGGGGGGGCACGCAAGGGCACGCAGTGCCCGCCGTCATTTTTGGCAGGGGCACGGCGTGCCCGCCCCGTTTCCCGCCAAGCGTGCCCTCCGTTTTCTGTTGCAGTGCCCTTGCGTGCCCCCATCTAAAAAAAAAACCAGACTTCGGCAATTGGTCTTTTTTTCTCCTGGTGGCAAGGGTCTCTCCTCCCAAAATTGGTGAAATTGCGCTCAAAAT
>JASGXE010012326.1:0-13513 GCA_030068105.1 Sinentomon sp. SZTP_YWyxl
TTGTTAAAATGCTATTCTTTTTGTTGTTTTTTTGTTTTTTATCCTTTTCGACATTCCTTTTGCTTCATCACCAAAACAAAACCCTATTCTTTTTCTGATTCATCTGCCAAAACGCCATTCTTTTTCTGATTCATCTGCCAAAACGCCATTCTTTTTGTTTCATCTGCCAAAACGCCATTCTTTTCCGTTTCATCTACCAAAACAAAACCCATTCTTTTCCTGTTCCAGTCCCAATTTGTTTACTTTATGTGAACCAGATCTGCTCCTTCTCCCACAGATGCACATTCCACCGTTTCCAATCTGAGCATTCACTCAACTGTGACTGAATGGTCCGTTCCACATTTGGTAACACTGAACTCTGCACTGAAATCAAGTATCTCATCTACATCTATTCACTTTTTTCACTACACTAACTATTCACTTTTTTCATCCTTCCAGGTTTTTTATTAAGTTGAGGGGAAGTTGAGAGATGGCCATTTGCTTGATACACTCTGAAGCATTTGAAGAAGATCGTGTGCTCTTTTGAAGTTCACGTGAGTGTCACGCAGGTGCAGCTATTATTTCGGGACAGTCACATACCATGTTGCTCCGACGAGGAAAACAAAATTACGAACTGCACTAGAAATTTGTGCAATCCTGGTCAACAAACCACAGGTGCATGGAGGCAGGTGGCTTTGCTCTGTAAGGTCATTGGAAAACACTGCAATGGTGCAGTTGTCGACCTGCTTTATTGACCTGGCTTGCACAGATTTCTGGTGAAGTTCGTAATTTTGTTTTCCTGGCGGAGCAACGTGGTAGTGACTGTCCCGAAATAACCGCTGCACGCTGCACCTGCATGACACTCTCGTGAACTTCTAACGAGTAGACAATATTCTTCCTCTGCTTCAGAGTGTACGGCCATCTTTCAGCTTACCCTCGCACCTGCTTTAAAGAAACCTATAGAAGAGGGAAGAAAAAAGTGCAGAGTTAATTTTGGAACACCGAATTCATTAGTCAGTGACAGCTGTGTCGAGGAACTACAATGCATGTGGCTGAATTATGTGAAGACCACAGCACATTGTGCCCAGGTGAAAAAGGAAAAGTCATGGCTTTGGTGCAGAAAAACAGAACCATGGGGTGTGTGGCCAATGTGCGAAATGTGGTCCGACCCCCCTGATTTCCACGATATGGATGCACAAACTTCCAAAAAAGTCAGTTTTTGGGGACAGCTGAGCTAATTGTCGGTGGTAGCTTGGGTACAGGGTAAAGGTGGCACAGGTGCAGCAGGTCTGTGCATAGCTAGACCTCCATGGTTGCATTGGTACACAGAGCAAAAGGCCTAGCTTAGGCAGCCCCCATTTTTGTGAACTTTAAACTCAAACGTTTAACGCGTTTAAAGCATTTAGCACGCAAGCAAAGCACGTTTAAAGCATTCAGTAATCAAATGTTCTTTGGTGCACGAATGTTTTGTTGTGAGGTCCCAAATATCCCAATGTTGAATGAGCATAATTTCACATTTGGTTTTTTTAAATTTCATCGAAAAAATATGTTGCCAAGCAGATGAAATGTGTACTTTCATCGAAGTGGTAAATTTGGATGTTGTCCAATGGGATGATGGCAATGGACTTTTTCTGCAGGCTGCAAACAGTGACACTGAAATCCACGAAATTTGTAAAATTTTGCAATTTTTGCAGTTCCATTTGGAGTACTTCAAATTGCATTTCAAGCTGTCTTTCGCTCATCAGCAATGGACGAGATTGGTAGCCCATCTCCGTGCAACGGGGCAACACACTTCAACTGCTTGGCAACCAAAACATTCAAATAACAAATCTGAACAACAACAATAACAGGTATTCATATCCAATCATCACGGGGCTTTTTGGGGTACATTTGGGGCAGAGAAAATGGGAGTACTGATCACTGTATGCTTTCAAGTGAAGTTTGTTTTGGAGGACCACTCTGAAATGGGAGCTGCACTGATTCTGCAATTTGTTGGGGGAATTTTCGTCACCAAAAAGTGCATTTGGGAACATGAAGGTCCTGCTTGTCTTGGAGCACATTTTGTCACTGAATGGGTTCGATTTGCATGGCCAAAATGACCATAAACGACCCCCAATGTAAACAATTGTGCAAAACAAAGGAACTTTGAAGAACGTCATGTTGGCAGCAAAATATGCAACGGAAAAAAATTCAAGTCTAAAGGCATGAGTCTAAGTACTTGATGAGAGCAGCATTCTGTGATCTACCTCACTGTATCCAGGTCAAAGGGTCAAACAGATCATTCCCATATCGTAAGCATGAGTTGTTGGGAACTTTACTGCATCCCACAAATACATATCCATCTCGATGGAACAAGGCCACAAGCACAGGAAAACTGTGAAATGGGGTCAAACATGTCATTTTTAAATTCTGCCAATAAAATACATGTTTTTACAACAAGATGTCCTGAAAGTTCTGTAAAAACTGCAATTTGGATTTCATGTGTCACCCCTCCCAGTTTGTATCATAAAATATGGCAAAATAGTCAGAATAACTTATTGCAGTCCGTGTCCTTGCAATGGGTGAACACATTTCAGCTGCTTGGCAACCGAAACACTCCAAGAAGGCAGATCTGAACAAGAACCAAAACAGGTATTCACACCCAATCATCATGGGGCTCTTTGGGGTAATTTTGGGCACAGAAACAGGGGGTACTGATCGCTGCATGTTTACAACGGAGGTTTGTTGTCACCAAAAAGTGCATTTGGGGACTTGGGGGCACTTGTCTTGGAGGGGATAGGACCTTATTTAGTCACTGAATGGGTTCTGTTCGAGTTGTATGGTTGCAAGGAACACTACAATTCAATGATTATGAATGATCCTCAGGAACAGAATTCTGCAAATCCACATCACTGGATCCAGGTCAAAAGGTCAAAGGAACTGGAAAACCATGATGAAATAGGGTCAAACAGATCATTCCCAAATCGTAAGCACACAAGTTGACGAGCTCTGCATCCCTCAACCCACATCCATCTCGGTGGAACAAGGCCACATACACTGGAAAACCGTGACGAAATAGGATCAAACAAACATGTCATTCCCAGATTCTGTCAACAAATTGCATATGTTTTTCCTACAAGGTGTCCTGAAAGTTCTGTTTCAGAGGCAGGATGCACTTGCCAACGACCTTTTTTGTCCCGAACAGGGGCCCATCACCACACCGAATGCAGATCATAGGCACAAAATGTAGATCTCTGCAACCAACAAGGCCAACCCATGACACACCCTGCACCAAAATGACCAAACTGGCAAGATGAGAGCTCTTGACACATGAACATAGCAACAGCTCTCAGATTCAAGGGCAATGGTCTTCCATGGCCTTGGAGCATGGCAATGGAGAAAACCGGGGGCACCAAAAATAGAGTGGAACAAATTTGGTCTTCGCAGTTGATTCCAAAGAATGGTCTTCACAGAAAAACATGGCCAACAGAGAAATTATGGTCTTTATAGAAAAGCATGTTCTTCATGGAAAAACATGGTCAACACAGAAAACTATGGTCTTTATAGACAAGAATTGGTATTCAAAGAAAAGCATGATGATCCAGAAAAACATGTCAGGGAAATCATGGAATGGAACAAAGTGTTGAGTGTGAAAATTTAAGTATTGAGAGTGTAATTTCGGCAAAATTTGATCAACCACACCACTTAATTTTGCATATGTTTCCACAAAAGCACACATTCTGGCTTTTTTGCACAGGGGTGGCTTTGTGTTTGGTTAGTGCCTCCTATAGATAAAGCCGTCGCACGAAACCATGTGACGTCATTCGTTTTTGAAATAGAAGATGGAAGAAAAGAGGAAAAGGCAATTGGAGTGAACGGCGGATCTCGGTGGCAAGCCCAAAGAAAGTTGATTTTCGCTTGAACCAGATGGCGGATTTTCATGGAACTTGTCACATTAGAAAGCTGTACAGTGTGCGATTTTAGACGTGTATGACAATACCAAACTTTCCCCGCTAAAAATTTGAAAAAATTTGAGGTACAAAAAGTGTCCAAGTTAAGATGTGATAAAATTCTGGGCTCCCGCCTCACATTTTCAAAGATTGCACAATTTTTTTCCGTTGTAACATGGTTTCGACCTTCGGAGGAGTTGTAGAGGAAGCTTTAAGCTTTCCAAAAACACCAAAATCATTGAATTTGGACGCCATTTGACTATTTTATCAAGAGAGAAAGCAACATTGAAACATAAGTTTTGTTTTTGAGCGGGGAAGAGGCCGCGACTCCCACGAATTTCGAGGGAGGCGCAGCCTCTTCCCCGCTCAAGAACAAAACTTAACAACGCTGCCATGTCTCACTTCAACTGGTCATAAAATATTGAAATGATGTTCAAATTCAATGATTTTGGAATTTTTGGAAAGCTGAAAGCTTCCTCTACAACGCTTCCACAGGTCGAAACCATGTTACAGCGAAAAAAATCACTCAATCTTTGAAAAAACGAGGCAGGAACCCGGAATTTTGTCTCATCTTAACTTGGACACTTTTGGAACTCAAACTTTTTCAGAATTTTGCCAGCGAAACGTTCGGGACTGATTTTATACATGTCTAAAATCGCACATTTTTCAGCTTTCCAGCACAAGCCCTATCAAAATAAGTGAATCAGTACAAGACAAATTTTACTTTCCGTGACCGGCGCACGGAGACACGCCGTTCTCTGGCATTGTCTTTTCCACTTCCCGCCCGTCTTCTATTTATTGATGACGTTTCTGTACAATGGCTTTATCTATAGGAGGCACTGGTTTGGTCCAGGCTCAGCTCGAACCACCCAGTTCGACTGTTGATTCATTTTTGATGCTAGTTTTTTCCATGGAATTGTGCTTATTTTAAATGCAATTTATCTTCATTTTCAACATTGTTTCCTGACATGGAGATTGTGATTTTTTCAAGTCCCAAGAATTACGGGCTCGTCCAGCCACCACCACCAGACTCCCTCTCATGTGGCAACTGATGAAGTGTGAGGGTGTGAGACAGAAACGAAACTGTAATTTACGGAAAATTTGTTCAAACCCTCATTTTTGGTAATCTTTTTAAGCAGGCAAAGTTTAACGGAAACTGATGACAGTAATTTTCATCAAATATTATGAAATAAAAAAATAAAAAATGTCATCGGAGTAAACTGAGTAAATGTCCACGTGAGGTTAGCGCCTTAGCACTCCTCAACTCAACAGCAATAACAAAAATCCAAAAGCAGATTCTCCAACACGGGATCCGTGGGTCCATTGCTGGTCTGTTACGCTCATTGTACTCTTGATGTAAAATAACATGATAGAATCGCAATTCTGGTAAAAAAAGACACGAGTTTTTGCACAGAAGACAGTGAAACCAACAGGGTTTCAACTCAAAATTAGAATAATTTTTCCAGCAGATTTCCAGGACATGGAGCTCCAGATGCGGGGGTCTGGGGGTGGCAAGAACCCAGTTGAGGGGGGTCTGGGGCAGGAGCCCCTCAACGGGGGTCCAGGGGGGATGGAGTTCCCAAAAAGCTGGAGCCTTTTGACAAATTTGGGTTTCCAAATAGCATTTTGAGACGTTTGGTCTGCCAGCCACATTTTATATCAAATTGACAAATTCTTAAAAAAATGGTTCAGTGGGCATTTTTTTGGTAAGTGACTAAAACGCTGAACCTGCTTGTCCTGCTGGTAATGGCCAGGTTAGGGTTAGGTCAGGGTTAGGTGAGGTTAGTTTAGGTTAGGATAACCTAATCAAACAATAACCTAACCTATTAAACCATTACCAGCAGGACAAGCAGGTTTCCAGCAGGACAAGCAGGACAAGCAGGTTCAGCGTTTCAGTCACACCCGTTTTTTGCTTCTGTGGATCAGAATTTCAGTTATTTTCAGAAAGAAAAAAAAAATGGTTCAAAAGAAAAAATGGTTCATTTCCACCAAAAAAAAAAAAAAAAAAATCCAGGACTCCCCAGGACAGACATGTTAAAATCCAGGACATTCCAGGACGGGTGGGAACCCTGAAACAATCACAAAGAATTTGACAATTTCAATTTGAAATCAAGAGAAATAAAAAATAAGCAAAAGCATGGTCTACAAAGAAGAGAATCCAGTGAGAAAGAGAAACAAATAACTTGGGAGCAGTCCAACAACACTTCTCAAAACATTATCCCTGCCAAAACCTGTCAAAACATGATTTAAAGCATAAATGTCCAAGCAATTCCATGCGGTGCCAAAAAAAAAAATACAAAAAATTTAACAATTCTGGGTACCAAACAAATCAGTCAACTCAATGACACCGCATTTAGAACAACAGATCGGCAGTATTATAGCCTGAGCGTGCGAGATTTAGAGAAGAAAAAGATTAAAAAATCAATAAAAGACAGGAAAATGAACTTGCACCAATAATGAGAAAAGGGTACAGTACGTCACATTTCAGGTGCCACATTTTCAGTGTGTAGCCACAGAAAAAATAATGTACCCATGAATGGGTTCAGGCATTTTTGGTTTGTGAATTTGGTTGCACCTTGTGAGAAATCCATGCAACTTACCAAGAAAAGTTGCAAAAATGGCCAGTTATTACAAGAAGCTCAACGATGTAGTGTCCCATGGTTGAGGGCACTGAAAGTTCATTCCAAGATTATATGTCACAAAAATTGAAGTCTGGATTCATTTAGCAAAGTCAGGTGGGTAATCTTGAGATAGACCTGATTTGCACACTTACGAGGATCACTTTAAACAAGTTTTTAGCAAAAAGAGTATGATCCTGTAAAAAAATGCAAGCTAATGTTTAAGAAATGCAAGCTAAAGTTCAAGAGAAAATGCACAACAAAAAACACAATGCAAAATTCTGGTTTCTGTAGACAAATTCATAAAAAATTAAACAATTCTTCAAGCAAAAAAAAAATGCAGCAAAAATATATAAAAAAAACTAACAAGAGCCGCTGCCTTGCTAGTCATCCTCGGAGAGAAAAGTGCACTCATTCTTCCTTGATTGGCAACAGTCATGAAGTTTCAGAAAAATGGCTTTGCCCATCCGCCTTTATCCCAATCCATCCTCAATAGACTTGCAGCAAAAATAGACGTGCTGCAGGCTCAGGAATGCCGCTCAAAATCCAAATCAGAATTCCCTGGATTTTCCAGGTCTCAAACCCCGAGTACAAAGTGTTGCCACGATGAATGCCAGTCTCTGCCTCTGACGGGAAATGTGATGCTCATTTGCCTCCAGGTTACCATTGACTTCTTGGAGCCAAGTCCATTCAGGGTTTTCTGACACTAGAATCCAGCGTATCAATGTTACATTTACCATCTACTGCAATCAATGCTAAAACATTTATGTGAAAAAGAACAAAACTTTCGATGTTCTATGGATTTTCCAGATTTTCTCTTTTTTTCTCGCTCCTGTTTTGCTCAAATAGTTCGATTTTCCAGGTTTTCCAGGTGGGTGGCAACCCTGAGGTTCTAATATGGGAAAATTAGACCATTTGTTTACCTTCTCTCAGAATCTGTGAGCAGCAGTGCCACTCTGCAGTAAAATCCCGCCAGAATTTTGGGACACTACTCATTCCTGGACACTTGACTGCATGTATGCAATGACTTTACGCAGTGTTATGCACAGAAGCTTGTACTTTAGGTTGAAACTTTTATGAAACTGTCTTTTTGGCAAAAGACCTTCACCAATGACATGAGAACTGGTATACACCGTGGCCCAAAAATGCCAAACTCATCTCGGTTTTGGCATTGACCTCTCGAAGCAGCACTCAAAAATCAACTGTTCACCATGATGCACCAGCCCCGGCCTGTGCACCCCCTAACTTCTCGATCACTGCTTGCAAAGTTCCTCTGATGGCCACCAATATTTCTTGGCTGGAGCTCAGATCATTGTCAAGGGGTGTCTAAGCAGCCAAAAAAAAGCATAGCCCTGCAAGCAACTATTCAGTGGGGTGAGGTTGGGACTCAACAGTCAACATTCGGAAAGAGTTTGTTCCCCAGATGGACTCAAAAATCTCCTCGAAATTGCAGTTGGTAGGAGAGAAGGCTTGCAACAGTTTAGGGGAGAAATCAAAATCAACACAATTTGCGGAATGTATCAGTTGTTGCAAGAAACTACTCTGCCATGAACAGTCCAAGTCCAGTGAAGCACGATGCGACACAAAACCTTCAGCACATGGCAACCCTTTTGGGACCACCCTGCAGAATGAGAACATGTCTGTCAAATGCTTTTTCAAGGTACACTGCCACAGCGTACTCATAAGTGAGCACTGCAATGACTATGCAGTAGGGGCACGGAAGTACAGGTCAGACTTTTTCTCTGCTTCCCGCTTCAAGATCATTACTTTCTCCAATTGCTGTCTATAGAAGTCGGGACTCGGCATATTATCATCTGTGCACTGAGCGATCAGATTGTCGTAAATGGCAATCAAATTGTTGAAGACGTTGATGTCGTAGACATTCTTGCAAACGTAGCCGTGTCTCTGAAATTTTCAAGTTGACAAGAACTTTGGGTGAGACGCCACCTTGAGCCGCATCAGATCAACCAGACTATTTTAGTGCGGTAAAAAACCCGCCGCAGATTTTTTGCATCAGATTATTTCAAGATTGTCTGCCCAAAACAGATTCGTCACTCGCAACAATGTGCAAAGGAGAACATTGCAGCATTGACCATTGTGTTGCAACTGCAAATCTGTTTTGGACAAACTATCTATAAAAAAAGCCTGATGCGAAAAATCTGTCAATTCTGACGTGAATTTTTTGTCGCACCAAATAAGTCGGGCCGTTAAGATGCGACTTTAGATGGAAAACGGAAAGAAAAATTGAGAAAGTATGACGAAAGTATATTTTTCAAAAATCAAATTTCTGATGCATTTGTAGCAAGGTTTTGCGCAACCGACCTCGTCACACAGGCACATGCCCTTCAAATAACGACCCAAAGTCTTGAATTTCAAGCAGTCTTTGCAGTTTAGGGGTCAGCGATGTAGACACGAGTTCAAGAGATCTCAGGTTCGAACCCTGCATCGGGCAAACATTTCCGAATGCAGATCTTCAGTTCAGTGTCGAAGGTTCGTTCAAAGATGGTGCTTCCGCTGGTTCATTTCTGCATGTCGTTGAAAAGCATGGAGTCATTCTCACTCATTTTTTTTTTTTTTTCCATACACCAGCTCCAAAATCCACTCCAATCCAGCATTGTGTGAAGACAGCCTTAAATAATTCTGATCATTGACGGACGTCAAGAAAAACTCTTTTTCCCTCAAGGAGGAAATTTCCTGACCAGGACTTTTGTTCTCTTCCGGCACATTTGAGTCCAAAATGAACTTAAGTATGAAGGTTTGCTTGCATATAACTAATTTAATTCTGGCTATTTTTCAATCAGGGTGCTCAGATTTTTTTATTTGAAAGAAAAAATCCGACTTTTTTTTATGGAAAAAAGACTTTTTAGAAGAGATTTTTGGAAAAGAGATTTTTTATTTGAAAGAAAAAATCCGACTTTTTTTTATGGAAAAAAGACTTTTCTTCGTGACTTTTTTCACAAAAATGTTCATGAAATTTCCTGACCAAATGGAGCAAGAGATTTCAGACACTGTTTTGCGAGTTTTATTCTCTGAAATTCGAGATCCTTTAGACAGGTATTTCTTTGAAAAATTCCCTGACTTTACCCATTTTTTAACTCCCAGACTAGGTACTCCATGACTTCTCCAGCTCATCAAAATTCCCTGACATTTCCCTTAATTGCAGAAATTCCATGACAATTCAAGAATTCTCCACTCCTTCAAATTTCCCTGACTTTTTTCCAGTTTCCCAGGAATTCCAGGACGTTGCTCCCTGTTTTAAAGACCTATCGAACCAAATATGAAGCCAAAATAACAAAGAAAAGTGGGTTTTTATTCAAATATTCATGAACTTTTTTTGGAATTTCAGGATCATCTTGCTTCAACTATTTTGCCTTTCCACAGCTCCAGAATTGTTTTTTTTTTTTGGAATTTTACAAGAATGAGATCAGGGACTGAAGCTGAGGTGCGACTTGTTTTTATATTTTGTTCGATAGTTCGTTTTCGCAGACAAAATGTTTGTTTGGAGAATAATGAGAGACTTTCAATCACATCGTTAAACTCGATCAGAAAACTTTCAATCACATCGCTAAATGCAATTAGCAGGGTTCATGCCGGGTGCAAAAAAAAATATTGGATTTTCAACCCAAAAAATAGGATTTTCAACCTCAGAAAAATAGGATTTCCAACCCAAAAATAGGATTTTCAAGCCAAAAAACCAGGTTTTCAACCCCAAAAAGGGGGAAAAGGATCTTATGATTCTGTTTCATGCATAAATCTTTGCATGAATAACCTCCGGGGACGGAGGAAGGGACTTATTGGAAACACAATTTTTGTGTTCTTTTTGAAAAAGAATTTTTTGAAAAATAATTTTTCTTTTCTTTTCGAATCGAATCCAAAATCTACAAAACAACATTATTAAACATTGTGAAACAATTATGAATTATGAAAAAACATCAATTGAATTCAAAAAATAGCATTTCTATGGGCAACATGGAAAAAATAGGAAAAAAAGCTTTTTTGAAAAATATAGGAAAAATAGGAAAAAATAGGACCGCATGAGGCCTGAATTAGAGAACTTTCAATCACTACATAAAACACAATTTGAAAACTTTCAATCAATTCAATAAACTCAGTTCGAGAACTTTAATCACTTCATTAATCACAATCAGAGAACTTTAACTTCGTTAAACCAACTTTGGCACTCACTGTTTGCCATTCTCTCAGGGTGTCTGCCAATCCACTGAGGATGTCCACTGATCCAAGTTTTTCAGGTTGGCAGACATCTGGTTTTTCATAGAACAGGGAATGATTCTGTAAATTTGCTGTTCCGTTTATCAATGCAGTGGGTTGAGAACAACAAAGCAGTTCCCCTGAAACATCCCCTGCACTCAACAGGATGGAAAACAGAAGGCATCAAAGTAAGTCTGTCAAAGTGATCCATTTTCATCGTTTGGAAAGGCAGTAAATTTCAACTTGGGGCCTTTTGGGTTCACCTGGGGCCTTTTGGGTTCACCCAAACACAAACACCGTTTTGCGCCATACATGATGCTCCCAATTCCCGGAACCCTGTTACCATACCGTACAAAATACAAAACATTTCCTTCGTCTCAAAATCACCAAATTGTCCTCCAAGATCAATTTTCAAAAAAAAATATATTTTTCGATTTTTCACACAAAAGGATAAGGTGGTTTATCAAAGAAGTTTCGCAGCGTGCCAAGTTTTGAATCTGGAATTCCTGGAGGGCAAAATTCAAAAGGCCTGCAAGCTCCAATCCAGGGGCATGTTTATGGACTGAGGGAACAAAGGTTCACATTACAGAAACTCGCATTCCGGCCAATAAAGAAAATGTCTCCCTTCCATCATCACCAGTCACCCTCCCTGTCTCGAGCACCTTTTCAAAACCTGAAATAAAATTTGAAAGGGTAACTTTGTCGCACAGCTCTTGAGACAAATGTGGGGCAGTGCCAAAAGCATTGTCCGTTTTAGGAACAGTGGCTGTTGTAAATCCTTTTTTCTTCAGGGTGAAGTGAATGATTCCACATTTTTGTCATGGTTGGAGATCTTTCTTGAGAATCAGTCATTCAATTTTGCAGTCGTGATGGTGTGGCCATGAGTGCTTCTGCGGTACACTCACAGCCAACACGTTTTTTTTTTGTTTTGTTCTTGATAGCTGAAAAGAATAAGAGGTCGACTTTTAAATGGACCACCCTGTACACGATATCTGTGCAAGTCTTTTTGGTGCTTGAATTTGTTTCAGGGTTGCCAGCCATTTCCCAGATCTCAATTCCTTGAGTATTTCAGGTCTCTTGCCAAGAAACCCAGATCTCAATTCCTTGAGTATTTCAGGTCTGTTGCCAAGAAATTCCAGGCCCTTTTCTGGCCCGATGTCTCATAAACTGTCAATTTTCAGGATTTTCCTGAAAGAATGCCGAGACTTTTTCAGCTTGATGAAAACCATTCATTAAAAAAAAGCAAAAAAAGCATTTTTGACAAAAATTGGCTCGAATGTTCTAGAACAGAGGCACAAACTGAGTAATTTGACTGGAAAATTCCCTTTTGTCATTTCGATTTCCCTGACTTTTCCAGGTTTGGCAGCAAAAGCCCTTGAAATCCCTGACGTTTACAGGTACTTTTTTCAAATTCCCTGACTTTTTCAGATTCTCCAGGTTTTCCAGGTCGCTGGCAACCCTGTGTTTGGAATCAATGACAGGGGAAAAGTTGCCGAAATGAAAAGGATCAAGTAGTGATTACTGAATGCACTAACCAAAAGTGCCGGAGCAGTGCTGTCAATTTCCATCGCCATCCTATAATATTCAGCCGCTCGGGCAAGATCTCTCTTCGTGTAATAGTTGAATGACCCCAGCTGGAGATACAATTCCAGCAAGTGTGCAGGTGATTTATACTTTGATGTCAGTGCTTTGAGGTCAGGTTCGGGGCAGAAGCAGCTATCCATGATTCCTTTGATCCTAATCAAATCCATCTCTGCTCCAAAATTGCCACCGACAAATGCAACACACTTCTCGTAACACTCTCTAGCCTTGGGGTAATCCTTCTCCACCGTTTTATGATAGTTACCCAAAATATGTATTGCCTTATTGTAATGAGGAGCCTTCTCCACAGCTTTCTCAAAACATTCCTTTGCCAATTTTAGATCCTTGAATGGAGGTGGTAGACGCATGAAAGCTCTACCACATTGTAGGAGAGTCCCCGCATACTTTGCCGACTCCGCCAGTACCTGCTTGAACAGACCATAAGCCTCAGAATTCCACTGCCGGATTTTTTTCCATTCTGCCCTGTTGCGGTTGGGGTGATCACGTGGGACAGGGTGTGATGGATGGCGGGATGTGACTCCACCTGAGGTGTGCAAGGGATGATTGGAAGAAAGTTGAGCAGAGGGGTCGCGAGGATAACAGCAAGCCATTTGACCCAAGACAACTGGACGGCGCACGGATGGCATTTGCTCGGCGTTTTTCAATGAAAGGGAAACAACGTATGCACGTGCCTGCAAGGATTCCGCCAAGAACAGCTTTTGAAGCGAGTCGTTGCTTATTCTCACGGCTGTCCTCAATGCCGTGATCTCCTCATCGGAGGGAACTGTACGCCGTGCTCCAACCGTCCGGATGCGGGTCAGACACTTTCCCAGTAGGAAGTGCCAATGTGCAGTTCCTCGGTCCATTGCAACCGCTTTCCGGAAATGTGATGCGGCTCTGTGCAAGAGACAAACTCCAAACATCATGTGAATATTCCCTGCCAATGCATGGGCCATTGCCGATGAACGTGAGGGGAGTTGACAAAAGCTTTGCAGAGAAGTGAGGACGTCGTCAGCAGCCTTGACATCCCCTTGAAGGTGGAGGACATGTGCACGATCAGCTTTGATTACATACAAGATGCCGTCTTTGCAATCGGTCGTTAACTTCTCCTTTTCTACCTCCCCCACTTCCGTAACTCCTTCATTCATTACCTCGTCTTCCTCCAGTACCTCCTCCCTCATCACATCCTCTTTTTTC
>JASGXE010012327.1:0-12330 GCA_030068105.1 Sinentomon sp. SZTP_YWyxl
AAAAAAATGATAGCAATGAATTCAAGGCCAACAAAAATTCACACGTATGCTGCGAACGTGTGTGTGAACGGCCGTATACCTAATTTCCACTCACACCCATCAGCGCTTCAATATAGCAGTCAATTTAGCAGATGGATGAACACTTCCCAGCAATGGAAAAGGATAGAAATTAAAGATAGAAATTGAAGATAGCAGTCAATTTAGCAGATGGATGAACACTTCCCAGCAATGGAAAAGGATAGAAATTAAAGATAGAAATTGAAGATAGCAGTCAATTTAGCAGATGGATGAACACTTCCCAGCAATGGAAAAGGATAGAAATTAAAGATAGAAATTGAAGATAGCAGTCAATTTAGCAGATGGATGAACACTTCCCAGCAATGGAAAAGGATAGAAATTAAAGATAGAAATTGAAGATAGAAATCAATTTAGCAGATGGATGAACACTTCCCAGCAATGGAAAAGGATAGAAATTAAAGATAGAAATTGAAGATAGAAATCAATTTAGCAGATGGATGAACACTTCCCAGCAATGGAAAAGGATAGAAATTAAAGATAGAAATTGAAGATAGAAATCAATTTAGCAGATGGATGAACACTTCCCAGCAATGGAAAAGGATAGAAATTAAAGATAGAAATTGAAGATAGAAATCAATTTAGCAGATGGATGAACACTTCCCAGCAATGGAAAAGGATGGAAATTAAAGATAGAAATTGAAGATAGAAATTAAAGTTTCACAGCACCAATCTATTTGTAGCCATCGAATTGGCTGCTGTTTTGAAGCTGAGTGTGAATGCAAATGGAGAGTCTGGCTGGTTAAGGAATGCAATCAGCGTCAGAATTTCGGAAGCTTTGATTCAAGTCGAAAATCCAGTTGACGTTGCCATGGAAACCGTTTTGTTTGTTTTTCGACGAATGGATGTTGTGAAAAGATGCCAGAATAAAACCGAAATGACCGTTCGAATTGCTTCCTTTTTTTTTTTGAAGAGTTGCGACCATTTTCCGTGTTCGTCTTTTTTATTTTTTCGCAACGATGAGTTCCTAGATGATTAAAATAGGCCTACTCAAAAATACGCTTTATCCATTCGCAAGTGGATGAATTCGACAGCTTTGAAGAAGGCAGTGAAGGATATTCAGCTCTTCGTTTCCGGAAATGATAGAAAAATTCCAAATTTGGGCTAAATCCATTGCAAATTTTTTGAGTTATCGATTTGCAACGAAAATCGACTCTTAAAACAGGGCTTGTGTTTTCAGTTTCCGGGTAAAAATAACATTTTGTCTTAGCAGACGACGTATTCGCGTCTGCAAAAGACAAAACAAAAAAAAAATGAAATTTTACATTTTGGGGAGCTTCAAAATATGCCTTCGTGCCTGGATGCAAAACGACATTATTTTCGCCCTGAGTACAACCTCCAAGATAATAGCCCCGCATCCCATCGACCCTCAACAAAAAGCGGCTGCAGTCTGTGAAAAATCTGCGGCATTGGGAATAAAGTTTTAATAATTCCAGTCTCCTCAAACGAAACGAACATCAGATGGAAACAATTGATAAAGTGAAGTTTCCTGCCCGACCGGAACATTAGATTTATAGAATGTTTTCTGAGAAGGCCTAGTCGTTTCCGAATTGTATCGAAATAACCAGCTCAGATCTAGCAACACACCCTATCCTACGCAGGCAGCCACGTTTCCCTTACGATGGAACGATGGCCAATCACGCGCCGCTACTGCCGCCTATCGGAAGGTTCGCTCATTTCAGCACGTGCGACTGTAATATATTTCCTTTGGAAGATTTTTGCCACGTAGCAATCAACTTCCTCTGTGTAGGACTTTAGTGCGGGGATTATGAGTTGTGGAACAATTCCTGTGTTTGCTTTCGGATTGGGAATCATTGACCAGCCTTATTTCAGATTTCTGAAACTCAAGCATAGGGAGGCCTTTTCTCCAGAGTTTCAGCGAACGTTTTGTCTTTTATTTCGTTTGTCTATAATTGGGTCATTTCTGAAAAATGGAAGTGCCAATGGCCCAATGACCGCATGATGTTTAACTCTCTGAGATACGGAATGATCTTCCGACATGACAGATTGTTTGGCTGCGATCCTCATTGCCACGCATACCACACTCAACTCAATAATCAGCTGGGTATGTACCACGCTCGCCCAAATTATTTTTAACGGGTTTATAGAGTGTTTCCATAACGGTTGAAAATTTTGAGGGAAGTTCATGCCTTCTTTTTAAAATTTTACAGCTTCACGTTTTTTCCCGGAATCATTATTTATGATCACATTTTTCAAAAAGGGAAAGAAATTTGGATTTATCAGTCGGTGTGCATTTTT
Organism: Sinentomon sp. SZTP_YWyxl; assembly: GCA_030068105.1. NCBI lineage: Eukaryota > Metazoa > Arthropoda > Protura > Sinentomata > Sinentomidae > Sinentomon > Sinentomon sp. SZTP_YWyxl. The sequence continues at coordinate 2,335 of JASGXE010012327.1, forward strand.
TTTATTGTGTAACAATTGATTGGTCCACAAACGATAATTCTTGAAAAAGTATTCGAAATTTTCGCGTGATTGGTCGTGGACCAGGCTTCCAAAATTCGGACCCCAAAAGACCCCAAATTTTGTTGAAAAGAAAAGGATGTTTCGAACATGAATAGGTCGAATTTCAAAACTCGAAAGTCGAAGGAAATGGCGGAAAGTTCGATTTAACCAACTCGTGGAAGTTTGTTTCAATTTCTGACCGGAATTTTTAACATCCTTGGGTGATTTAGGAAACCAAGAAGGTCTGTGGACCAATTCATGAAAAACGTTGTTTCCTGTAATTAACTGGGATCCAATACAATACCTTCAAAAGTCTTCGAATAGAAGTTCGTTTTTTTATCGGGAGCCATGTGTTCAAAATTAAGTGTAAACGGGGTACTTATTCCAAATGACACGAAGCGACACCAGGTATGAACTTCGTGAAACGCGTGAAACTGCATCGGGCCCAACTGGAATAGCTCTATGAATTGGCGAGATTTTTTTAATTTCTGCCATGTTCAAAGCGGTCTGGCTGGCGGTGTAGCGAATAGCCACCTGTTTCACCGCCAGAAGCATGATTTTGTAATCTTATAAAACCACAGCAAAGAAATCCAATGGCGTAAATCCACCTGGTTTAAGATTGACTTAAATGATAATCATAAGACGAATCACTCCGAAACAACTGGCCACCTCCATCAGTACCTACCTAATGTTCCCCAAATAATTGATCTTTATGGGCCACAGAATCGCGCCATAAAAACGTATTAGCCAAATTAACTGTTAATGGATTTTTCCTTGAGGCGTTCTGTTCGCCTCAGCTCCGTTAAAATCCCAGTTAAACCCACAAACGCTGCTTTTGATATATGGGACTGAATCTTTATATCTATTCGTATACAGGGCAAGCTGCCCCAGCAAAGACAATTACGGAAATAGGGACATAGAGCAAAGCTTTATGGCATCCCATGATTAAGTGCGGGCTGCAGGGTTTGCAATTTTTATTGCTAGTTCGCCGCGGATTAGGTACCTATATGAATAGGAGACATTGTATTTTGCAGTAGGAGATATTCATTGAGCTATTGTATCTTCTCAGTGTTGTAGGAAAGTAGAAATTGTTTCAACCCGCGTAAGGTTGTGTTCAGTTTTAAAACGAAGACCAGACCAACAAAAAAAGCGGAACTGCAAATGGACAATCTGGTTTTCCTTCTCCCGACAACATACGGCAGCTCATCAACAGCAGCCTTGCACCCAATAACTGGATAATATAGTGATAGTGCACCTCTGCGAGTACCTCTTGGTACCATATTCGCCAAAAGAGTCCTTACAGTGGCAATCATTAAGTCGTGCTGCGAATGGACAATCGATCTCGAATGACAATCTGCCTGGAATGGGTGATATTTGGAGTTGTATAGTAGCGGCGGAATTAGATTACGCATACATGTAAAAAATTGCCATTCTTGAGATTTTGGCAAAAACTACAGTCCACAGAAATTAAGGATGCTATTTTATAACCGAGGCCAAAATCAGACTCCTCTACAAAGCTTTGTTGCAATTTGGCGCTTTTATTTCCACCGCCTGCATGAGAATAAAAAGAAAGAAAAAACGTTTCGGAGGCAACAGTTAAATGGGAAAAAACATGTGTGGTTAATATTTTTCTGCCGCTACTATACAACCCACGTATGTCATATGTGTACATGGATGAGCGACTGGAATGGGCAGGCATTTCGTTAAAGATAAGAGTTTGAGGAATTAGCACTGCGATTCGTACAATCGCCCCAATCATACACAAACCTGGATCACCAACTTAATTTAGATACTTTTAACGGGAGGCATAGGGTGAGTCTGAAAGGTGTGTCAAGAAAATTTGGAGAATTGTTCTTGATGTCAATCCTAACAAAAACGAAAGACGGGGGGCGTTTTGGACCAATAGGTGGTCCAAAAACAGGGCCAAAGCGAAAAATCATTCGAAACGTGTATGAAATTTGTGAAGATGGTTCCCTGGGCTGAACCAAACATAAATGAAAGAGAGGTGTTTTGTCAGAATCCCAATCCTTCTGGCTTTATCCCCAAAATGTACGGTTGCCATAGCAACTGGAACCTTTTATATGGGCATCCACCCGGGCTTGAAGGAGGGTTGTTCGAAAAAATTCAGTCTTTCATTTCTGCTGGAATTAACACGAGGAATAATTCCCCAAATTTTTACACGCCTTTCGAGTTCACCCTGTATGCCAAAAAACAGGTGCACATTATTCTCTGAGAATCGCGAACGATAAACTTTGTCGAACGCAATGACCACTTCGGAATGGAATTTGCAGGTTTCGACATAACCTCTTGACGATGGTAAATGTGATACATTTTGTCAACTGCAACGTGTTTTTAACGATTATTTTTCCCGTCAAATTTCTCTCGTTTGTTTTTGCTTCTCAGCGCCATGAACATGCATCTAATTTTAAAAACATTTGCCCGATTTCAACATTCTTCTTCATGAGCTCGTGAACAGCTAAGCCATTCCTTTGATTCTGGATGCACTGATATCAATGACACCTTATTTAGTAGCGTCTGAGAAACCAAAATTGAATTGAATTGAATTGTATTTATGGGTTTCCCCATTATCATACACATACAACAAATTTTCACACACACACAAAAGGAATGAGAAAGAACTGACGCTGGGAGAAAACGGTAAGGAAATTGAAAAGTTAATTGACCAAAACGACTTAAATTATTATCAGTGAATGGAGCAGATAGACTTAAGGATCTATAATGAGTGCATACCGTTCAGCTCACCCATGTTCAGAACTCTCTGAGCTGGGCAGGTTGGAAAATCTCCTCCTAAGAATTGGTATGCTCAATGGCTGGGAGATTCCCACCTTCAAATTCTGTAAGAGCTCGGGTAAGAGCTTGGCTGCTATTCTCTACTCTGTCAAATAATATCCACAGTAGACAAACAGCGGAGAGATCATGACGTGGGTAACGCTAACTCCGAGCTGCGAGGTAAATTTTTTCCATTGGAGCAGATGCAAAAATTTACCTCGCAGCTCGGAGTTATAGCGTTACCCCCGTCATGATCTCTCCGCCGAAAGTCTATCAATTCTAAAACGCTTCAGTTAGATTGTTTATTCAACCGTCCCGTTTCAGTGATAAGCAATTTTGAACGACGAAAATTTGAACGACGAAAATCTTTTCCCATTTTATCTAACATGTAATTGACTTTCCGTGAAATGAAAAGTGTGTCCATTGACTTTTGTGACACCCGTGTAAGAACTCGTCAAGTCTTGGTTCCTATACTCGCGGGTTCCGGGATTTTTCTACGCGGGTGATTTAAATTTCATGGTCATTATTTCAACTATGCACCTACTTGAAGTGGGTGAGAGACATGGACCTATAGAAATATATCGTGCCTACCAAATAACCAGCCCACAAGAAAATCGTCAAAACATGTTGTTTTGCACCAAAATGGAGTTGAACTGCACAATCAAAACTATCAGAAAAGTCAATTCAGTTGCTCAGAAAAATCTGCGGACCTTCTTTTCGCAATGATCAGGGTTTTAATATTCAGGTTGCATATCCAGAATGTGCCATCGTCTTGCTTGTTTGCAGCAGTTTCCATAGTTGGGATCGAATATCCAGTTGCGGGTTTGGTTGTGAGAAGGGCAAACGTCAAACAGCAAAATGACATGATGCCAAAGTGTCGTCACTGTAAAATGTCTCGGCCAGCTGAGAAATAACAACAACCTTATCTTCACAACAAAAGGCGGTTTTCTTGCACCCGAGTTCATATGCGAGGACCATATGATGGGATTTGGGCATCTTTTGACCACTCGTTTTTTTTCCTTTCCAGTTGCCTTCATTTTGCCCTTTCCTTCTGTCGCCAAGGTCAACACAACTACTGCTCCGATTTTTCAAATTCGGCTCAAAAGAACGCAGTGACCGACCAAGCATTGTTGCAAGGAACAGGGCGGCATGCTCAACACACAGGCTGTTTTGATTGCAAAGCTGGTCAATTGAAATATGTGTCGTTGTTGGTCGAACCTCCCTCCCGTCGAAGACAAACTGAAAACTGACGAATGATTTGTGCGGAGGGAGGTGCTCACTTAATTTTCATCTTTCATAGATAGGAGATAGGAGACATCCCGTGAAGGTTGAAAGCCACTCTCACCATTCATGGTGGAAACCATTTTCCCTCCCAAAGGTTTGAAACCTTCGTCAAGGTCACAGAAGCCGCAATTCAAACAAATACAGAAGGGATACGATATCACCCAGAGCTTGTGCCGCCAATTCGTACAAGGCATCAGTTTTTTCATCATTGTTATCATAGGATCATTGTAGTACCTACTGGTTCCGGATTGACACCTCCCCATATGCCCATCGAGCAGCGTGAGCCAAAAGCCGCAGTTAGGAGCACAAATTCCCCAGGGGGTAGTACGCAAAAATACTCCTCTCCTGCGGATAAAGGGGGCAATTTCGAACCAATTTAAACTTCGACAAATTTGTTGGAGCGAATTAGGAGTTCCTCGTGCTGTAGCATTATTCGTATATCTGAGTCGTAAAAAACAGGGAGCGAAGCCAAGCTCAATTGTTGCATGCACGGAGTTTTGCACACAGCACGCCTAACTGCGCCACCGGCTCTGCCACAGTTAATTAGGGTGGGTAATCACCACACATGTGCTCATATAAAGGGGTACCGTGCCATTAGGCGCATTCTGGCGGGGCAAATTGAAGCCATGGGATGCATGGGGCAAATTGGTGCTAGGATATTGTTACCGCGCTTCAAAGCGTAACGACCTGCTTTCAATGCTTTCTTCTCGCCGTGCATGCATATATTCACTTGCCTGACTGGGAATAAAATTGAATTAGCCTAGAGTGAGTGCTAACTGCTAATTCTTCTTGTCCCTCCTGGGAAGAAACATAAAAATGTTCACACTTTACCCATAGGGGTATATTGGCACTGCGAAAATCTTGCCCCAACGTGCTTGTGCTTTGTTAACGTGCGCATAGTATAGTCTCGCATATTTACTCTTTGCTCAGTGGATAATTTTTGCTTTGAAAAAGCATGCATTTGGCAATAAATTTTTCGACGAAAAGATGTGGACAAGTGTCGTTGCATGTCGGCTACGACCACACAACCTTTTCCAGCAGATATTACACAACGTGTCAACGTTTGAGAAAAGGTCAGGTGATTGGGTGACAAACTCGAACGTATCAACAAAGCGAGTTTCCTGGCGTCCAAAACGGCCACCTGAAACATCGCCACAGTGTGTGCATGGTTCACATGATTTCGAATTCACACAGCGCTTTGGTGTTCCGCTTGTCCATCGTCGAAAGAAAAGGTTAGAGATGGAGAGGTGGAATCTATGGAACGGCAGAATCACGCCTTGAAGGTGAGACCTCTTTACTTTTCGAGTAGAAGGGACTTTGGCATGTCGTCTTTTCTAGGTCAATCCATTTATGACTGGAATTCGCTCCCTCCCAACCTCCTCGAGCCGGTTCTTCGGCGCAGGCTATCAAATTTTTTGGGTTATGTCATTTATAAGGGGGACACTATTGCACGGTCACAGGGAAACATTTTTACAAAAAAGCTGTACTTGCCGTGCAATTGTGTCCCCCCTTTGGCTTCTGCAGACGGTACCTACAGGGTGTGCTTTTTGTCTGTCGTGCAATTGTGTTCTCCTCAAACGGTTTTCTTTTGCATTTTCGTTGCTATAGGCCCTATACTGCCTGCATTAATTTTTCTTATTCTGTATCTGTAATTGCGGGCTGAGCAATTCATATGGGGTTTAGTCGCTTACTAAGAGATTGCGCAGGGAGATCAGATCAGGTTAGGTCAGATTGGCTTAGATTAGGCCCATGTTGTTGTAAAGGTACACTGCACATAGAACCCTAACCTGACTTAACCTAACCTAACCTAACGACCTAACTGAACCTAACCCAACTTAACTGAACCTATGCAAAGAGCCTAACCTATCCCAAACGACTACTCACCCTCCAGAGAAATATGGCACACCCTGTGCCTTTGGCACTGCCAAAGGTGGGACACAATTGCACGGCATAGGGTACAGCATTTTTCTGAAAATGTTTCCCTGTTGCCGTGCAATTGTGTCCCCCCGTATAAATGACTTAACCCAATTTTTTTGATATCTTTCCCATCCTTGGGTAGTTGTCGGTAGTTTCAACACTCTACCTTTCGAAAGCTGTGGTCTGGTTTGTCGACTTATTTAATAATTGTTGCAACGTGATTCTAATACTTATAAGTGCCGTAACTCTCATTGCCCTTCCCCGCCCACCGAGCGCCAATTTTCGCTCTTTTCCTTTCTCTGCCGTCGCGTCAAGAGGCCGGTTTTCCTGGCTCTGGTTCATTTATGCGTCGCTGTGCATCGGCAACCACAGTTTAATATCTCTGGAACCAAATGACGGATTTTGATCAAAATTTTTGTGTTGGAAAGCTTAAAATTAGACCTTTTCAGGACTATAAAATTATCCCGAACTTTTCACGGGCAAAACTTGAAAGTCATGCGGGGAAAAAATATGTTCAAATTTTGACAAGATAAAATTTTGCGTTCTTGCTGAATACTTTCAATGATTGCGCGATTTTTTCCGTTATAACATGGTTTTGACCTGCGGAAGAGTTGTAGAGGAAGCCCTCAGCTATCCACAGACACCAAAATCATTGCATTTGAACACCATTTGGCTCTTTTAAAAAAGAAAGGACGCGAAGCGGAAGCATTCATTTTGTTTTCTGCACAAAAATAAGCGGGGATGAGGCCGCGTCTCCCTTGGAGGCCGCGAATTTTCCCGTGGTAACATGGTTTCGACATGTGGAAGAGTTATAGAGGAAGGTTTCAGCTTTCCAAAAATACCAAAATCATTGAATTGGAACATCATTTATGGAGAAGAAACACGACTAAGCATTTTTTTTGTTTTTGACGCAACAAAAAAGTACCTATGCTTCCATGTCGCGTTTCCTCTTCAAAAATGGTCAAATGATGTTCAAATTCAATGATTTTGGTATTTTTGGAAAGCTGAAAGCTTCCTCTACAACTCTTCCGCAGGTCAAAACTATGTTACAACGGAAAAAATCGCGCAATCTTTGGAAATGTGAGGCAGGAACCCGGAATTTTATCACATCTTAACTTGGAAACTTTTGTATCTCAAATTTTTTGAGCATTTTACCAGCGAAAAATTCGGGGCTGTTATACACGTCCAAAATCGCTCGTTTTTCTGCTTTCCAGCACAGCAAGTCCTGTCAAAATCCGTGAATCGGTTCAAGAGAAATTTAAGATTCCGTGAGTGACAACCCGCGACCGCCGTATAGTCGCAATGTATTTTACTTGTCGCAGTAGGCCACCGAGCGACATTCGCGCCTCTTGCGGACAAATAAAAATTGGCGACAGCCAAAGCGCCGAATTACGCCACTTATTGAGCATTATAATCACGTTGATTGTTGTTTACATTGGTGTTTTTTTTCGTCATTGTTCTTTTTTTTGTAATATTATCTTGTCTTGCGCCTGGCAGGTGAAATCCCCTCAAATACAGTCAATTCATTCACTCATCCGTTGACCTTTCTGTTCTGTTTGTGACTGCCACTCTGAACGAATGAAAGCCAAAGTAATATGAGCCTGCGATTGCAATATTGGAGTGAACAGAAGCTGCTTCATTATTGAAAACTGTCTGTGAACGAATGTCTGCATCACGAGGGCGGCGAGAAAAAAGCCTGAAAATCTTGTGGCCAATATTGGTCGTTAAGTTTAGTCTGCGGATGAAATTATTGGTCGTGAGACCAAAAACCGAAACCTAAAATTTAGGAAGCAATCATGTTCTCGGTCTCTCTACGTATACAGGGAGACCAATGATGTCTGGACACATGGCCGGTTATCTTCACGGAGCCGTTCTGTACTTGGGCACTGCAGAGCCATTTATTTGAATTTCGCACCTCGCCATGCATTCAAATGCAAACCTCGAATGAATTCCGCAGAATTTCGCATCTCACCATGCATTCAATACAACGACAGGGGCTCGCGACCCTTCGGTCCATCGGTTCCGCTGCCGGGTTCTGGAATTTTGGCCGGATTCCCTTTCGCCCACAAGCTCCACGAAAAGATGTTGTCGCAAATTGGTCCCCTTTGATCTTGTTTGATCCCAGACTTTCGAAGCCCCCAAAATCTAGACCCCCCTAACTCTGCGATAACATTTTGGCAATACCTGTTGTTGATGCAATCGCTGTCTTATCCTCAATCTAAGGCTTGGAATTAATAAAAAGATAACCCATCCCCAATATGGTGCAGCATTTTGACAATAGTGTCTATATGCAACTTGTGATGGTTCACTTGCGCCCAAGTGCTGCACTGAGGTGTCGTTTCTCAAGTACCAGTAGGTACCTATCCTAGAAAAACATATTCCCCATGCCTCGTACAAACACATACCCACTTGCAACCATAGCAAGGGGAGAGCGCTAATTCACTGAAAAGGATGGCGAGCAATCGACAACAGTCACTGCCAATTTGATCCTCGAAAGTTGCGAAAACAATGACAAGTTTGCGATAGCTGGATCGTTATTTCAAAACGCAGAACTTCACAACTTCAGATCGGCAGGAACAACGATTTCACCCTGCCGAGACTATACCTACACATCAATGCTATCGGTGGCCTTCGTTTCCACAGGGACCTTATTCTGGACCTGTTTGCAAAATTTGGCGAGAAAAATTAAACTTTGTCTAAAAACGACCCGGCCGTTCAAAGTGACCCTTGACCTCAAGTCACGATGTTGGTGGATGGTGTAAATTTGTAATCTGTCTTAATGTGCCCTGAATATAAATATTCCAGACCTGCTCACAAAATTTGGCCATGCTGACCTGGTGAGAAAAAATGGCCCGCAGTGAGAAAAAAATTATGAAATTTTTCTAGTAGAGATTTTTTTCTTTGCGGACCCTGTTTTTTTTTCTCAATATCACAGCCGCAGCGTCGAATCTCAGTTCAGTTCTGAAATGAGTTTCGCAGCTCAAAATGAAAAAAGAGCAGAAAGTTCGAATTGCTTCGTGTAATATGAGATGAAGAAAGTAAGAAGTTCGATTGCGATTCTGCATCAGAGAAGTGCTCCACCTCCAAACTCTATAAGTGAACTCTGTTTCATGATAGGTAGGGACTCGGAAATTTTTACTCTACAGCAGAGAGAGAGAGAAGACTGCCTTTTATTTGAGCAGACAAGAAATTATGGGCATCGAGCTTTCGGGAGACACTGCGGATCGGGGGACTGAGGCAGAAGTGGACTGAGGCGGAAGTGGACTGAGGCAGAAGTGGACTGAGGCAGAATTGGACAAAGAGGGAGTTTTGGAGGGAGTTTTTGCATGGAGGTGTCCTAACTTAACTTAACCTAACCTGACCTAACCTAACCTAGAGAAATTAAAAAATCAACCTCCAAATATGCAAAAATTCTGCCTCAGTCCAGTTCTGCCTCAGTTCGTTCTGCCCGTCACTGGTCCCCACACTGCACTTTTCTCACCTAAGAATCGGCATCATCAATTAGGAGTATAAGGATGCGTTGGAATTGATGTTCTCATGGACAGGGTAACTCATAAGTCTTTGGTCACATGAAAACTTGCGACAGCTACTCGTATTTTTGCGAAACATTAGCTCCGAGGAAATAACGCTTGTGCCAAAATAACACAATAATTTCGAGTAACTCTTTACTTGTCGTATGCATGGAGCAGATATTAAAGTGCCAGATTGAAACAAGGCCTTCTGGAGGAGTTGGATTTTGACCCCGGTTGTATAAAGCTGATCTGTAATCTTTTCAGAGTGGAATTTTTGTTAAAATTTCAACAATCGCAATTTTACATTGATTCCCACATTACATTAGGTATATTCATTACATTGCATAACATTACATTATATTACATTGCAAAACATTACATTACATCACATTACATTACATTTGATTTTCATTTCATTTGCTTTACATTACATCATATCACATTACATAACATC
>JASGXE010012328.1:0-13270 GCA_030068105.1 Sinentomon sp. SZTP_YWyxl
GAGGGAAAGGAAAGGATCTTTGCTGATCGGAACTCAGCAAGGAGAATATTGAGGCTCCTAGTGCTGGATATCCTATAGCCTTGTTTCGAGGAAAATGAAAACACGCTTTGGATTGGTCTATAATAGGATCTTTAAAGTGTTGCATTTCTCGGATAGCTTTGCGGAAGCTGTAACGAAAAAACTGCATTGGTCAGACCAAATGGATCCACTCAAAGTCCGTCGATACAAAGTCATTCCATTCTCACAATCTCTGACTTTCAGATTTCATTTTTATGATGGGTGGCTTGTGTTGCTAATGATGGCATGACACTGAACTGTTGTATGGAACCCACGTGTTGTTACAACGCACCCAAATGGGCAGCAATCTATTTACACGGTTGGGTTCGTAAAAGGAAAGTTGGAACGGTTGATTGTTATATCTCTCAAGATGGCTCTACCCGATTTTGTATCAGCCCGTAATGCCCTCAATCGTATTATGGCATGTACCAACCGTCTCTTTGGCTAGAAGTGCAATTTCTTGGCGCTGCGTTGTGTAATTCCAATCCGATTCTGGGAATTCAAGAACGCCCATCCACGGAATCTTAGTCTTGACAGGTGGGTCTCCACCAGCCTCAACCAGCAACACCCTCTTAAGTGGAAGGAGCTCTGCAAGACTGGATGCAACGATGCAGCCAGCTGACCCTCCGCCAACTAGATAAAAGACAAATGCGTGACTGAAATTGCGTGTGATGTGTTTTACAATTATTGACCACTTTCCATAAAAATCGCAGAAATACAGCTTTTACACCTCTTCAGGGTCACTGAAAATAATTGCAGTGCATACACTGGCATCTGGTTTATGTCCTCATTGCAGTTATCCTCTCACGCCGGCTGTGCTGTATTCATAAGCAATTTCAAGCAACTTCTGCAAATAATGATGCCTTGTTTATTACCGTCCATAATCCCCGCTATCGTCCAGCATGAGGGTGAGTATATCTACGGTTTATTAAGTAAAGGTGGTTCGTCATTGATAGGCAACGTTCCTAGTGGTCATACGAATCGATGTCAGCGACAAATTTTGCTCCGACCCCCGCTTCCAAGATTGTGCCCCCAAAAGAACTATATTGCCACGGCAAGCGAAGTTTGAAGATTATATCTTGGAAATGGGGTGTCGAATAATGTTTGTCGAATGTTTGTCAGTTTGACCATTCATTTTCAGTTTGTACTGAAGAACTCCTAAAAAATTGGGAGTTGTACGACGAGAATTGTATTCAGCCTTCTAGGCCCCCATTTGAGTCCTTATCAGGTTCTTTACGAAGCCGGTAAGAGTAAAACCGATTTCACCGTACAACTCCCATTTTTGTGGAGAAGTTTTTCAGAACAAACAGCAAATAAATAGCCGAGTGGTAAAATGTCCCGCGAACCCGCACTGCCCCCCAAAACTTCGGTTGCCACGGCAACAGAGTTCTTTGGGGGTTGCAGATCTTATTGGAAGTGCTGGTTGGAGCACATTTCGTCACTGATAAATTTTGATTCGAGTGACTATCAGGCACGTTCCCTAGCAATTCTGACCAACCATTACGAAACGTTCGTTATGTTTATGAAAATCACTCTGAAAAGATCTCGATCTGCGGCAAAGGTCACCATTGTTGCTGTGGTGATTCATTCTTTCAAGCGCAGCTAAGCAGTGTTAACATTCACGGAAGGTAATTCAAGCCACTTGTTAGTATTTTCCTGTCAGGTTTCTTAATTAATGGATGGAAATTTAACCGATTTCCAAAGAGGCCAAATTCTTCAATATCTGGCATTTTGTAATAGCAAGTTCATGAGTCGTAAATCATCGTTGGATGAGACAATTTTCACTTTTTTTTCAAAAAATGCTTCAGGGAGAATTGTTCGTAAAAAACCAACCGACAATGAAATCATAAGCCATCCCGTCTGTAATTGATTCATCCTTATAAGGTGGATCATCGATGAGAATAGTCATGACGAGCAAGGTCACAGCTACGAAAATATCAGTCGAAAGGGTTATGTTGGTACTCCCGTTGCCCAGTGTACTTGGATGATCGAACACGTTAGGCAATGAGCGAAATGTTGACATAATGAAGATTTTCTCTACTAGAATTGTGATTACTAAATTATGGATGCGAACGGGAATTAAATTTCGGATGTGCGCCTAAAACGAACAGGGACGAATTCGCTTCTGGACAATAAAGTTCCAATACCGAGTTTTAATAAAAAAAAGATGGAAGCCAAAATCATCAAGACGACATTAATTCTACCTATCTCGTTTTGGAATTCTAGTGGCTGCGCCACTGTCGACCGAAAATAGCTCCGCCTTCGCCTCTAAACCATAGTACACCCATGAATATTCATAGTTGGGTAACCTTTTTTTAACGAGATCGTGTGTTCCAAGAGATTGAGTGCCAAGCGAATGGTGCATCTTCATCAGAAGGTTCATAAGAGTTGAAGAAATTTTGAAAACCACCTAAATCACCCTTTTGACGGACAAATCAGCAGATTGGATATTATTATCCTGTTCTCGGCGATTAAAAATTGTCCTGACACCAAATTTTCACAGCTGCAAGAGGTCTGGAAGTGCCCAATCATATCTGCAGTCGGTCAGGTAAGTTAATTTTAAACAGAGTTAATTTTATCTACAGATATAGATATCTGCAATTTTGTTCATCATATTCACCCGAGTTCTCATGTATTCCCTCTCCATAATAAATCCTAGCGATACCGAATTAGGAGCAAACAAAACAAAAATGAATTTCCATATGGAGGGGGTCTTAATCTTCTTTCTGAGTTGATTCACAAAATGTTTATGCTCGAAAATCTTATATCTTGTCCCCAAGAAAATAAACGGCTCCGGACGGCGTGTTTGCTGGAAATGTTTCCTTAATTTGTGAAATTGGAAATTTGTATAGTTAACCAGGAGAATACATTTTCATTGGGACATGCATCGTCTTCTCAAAGTCAACCAGTTTGGACAAGAATGTCCAGTAGCAGACCGGGCTGATCGCACGCTGGCGGGCTACAATTTTGGGGCAATGTTCTCCTTGCGAGTCCCCAAGTTGTGAAACGAGGTTCATTCCGAGCTACCATCCGTCTTGCTGTCAGCTCATGATCGCAAGTGATGAAGCTGATGAAGATGAAGACCCACGATCTGCCGGCCGTCGGTCCCGCCTTCGACCAAACGCTTCTGGGCGAAGAAAGATTCGACAAATTGATCCATTTCCCATAACTTTGAGTTGAATACTCCAAGGAGATTGTGAATGGAAGCGCGAGACAAACTCGGCAGGCCTTCAGTTCAGGTTTCGATCAAGCGGACCTGGACGAAGTGAGCTTCGACGAAATGAACTTCCACAACCAGTTTGAGTTGGATTCTCTGGATTGATGATGAAAGATTGCCCAACTCACGTTCGGCAGATCCTCATTGTCGTTTTTTAGCCAAACGGACCTGAGCGAGGTGACATTCAATGAAATGAGCACCCACAATTTGATGTGTTGGACACTAAATGTTAGCCAAGGTCGCGTTCGACAGGCCTCCGATTCAGCTTCGAACAAATGGGCACTGGTAATAGGGTAGTTTGTCCTGGTTAGTTGCTGGTCTGGGTGCTTTTGATAGCTGACTTTGCTGGTTGTGGTAACGGGCTTGTATATTTTTGAACGTTTTTGCGCTTCTTTAGGTGTTTGGTTGTATTTGCGTGTCCGCGTTTCCATCGTACCTACATATGTTATCTGTCTTGCTACCGGCTAAATAGCAGTCGTTCTGTTGGTCGGGTGGCAGCTGCGTTTCAAGATGCTCTCGAGTGTGCCTGAACAAGGAAAGTGAGTCACCTTTGTCCATTGCAAACACTCCATCACTGAACGTCATGAGGGGGTTTCTCTGCTTGTGGCTGCGCACACGTGGAATGTTGTTAAGTTCTTTGTGCTTGTTTGTGGCTGTGGTACCTATTGGTGAGGTTGGAGAGGTCATCAACTGATCTGCGCATTCGACATGCCGAATTCCTAACGGGTTCTACGATGTTGATAAATAGGCTCAATTTCCATAATCCAGTTTGCACTGGATTATTATTGTAATTGAGTCGCTGATGACTCATAATTTGTGGGAATTGAGTTTAGGGTAATTGAGTATATGGGAATTGCGGGTGAACCGTTGAGTCCAAACACTGCTGCCGCGGACGAAACGTCAGCGACATACCTCAGCCTTCATGTGTAATTCTGTGCGAGCTGGTGAATTCTGTTGGAGCTGGTTGGTGTCTCTTTGTTTTCTTTCGACGAATCTGCACGAATGCCGGCGAAAGGTACCTATAACTCGATGGAGAGGAAAGCACTTTGCTAGATTGCGGGCAGGTTGTGACATACCTCAGTGTTCCGTTGGCATTGATTTGGGACTGTTCGAGCAAACTGCCTAAGCGGAGTTGTGTGATTTGTTTGCAAACAGGGTTGAACTGAATCAATTTTGACATCGTCAACGGGCAGCGTTCGTTGACGAGCGGATGCCGAGGTTAAACTGCAAAACATCGTTTATTCGGCACTCCAACAAATCCGGGCATGTTTCAAAAGCAGTCATCACGCGAAAATTTCCCGGGTTTTACGGAAACTGGCATCATACTCAAGAATTTGTTTGGCCCATTTTAGTGAGGAGTTTGTCAAAACGTTTGACAGCTTTGTGATAAACAACGCGGAAGTGATCCTTCCCATGCGAAACTGGGTTTCGGCGCCGGATGCAGTCCCACACTTATTTCACAATGTCCGGCACACTTGAGAGACACAGTCAAGAAAAGGAAAACCCTGTGTCGACGCAATTGCCGAGTTTGTGAATCTTTCAAAGTTGAAGATTTAGCCAACGTGATTCTAATACTTATAAGTGCCGCAACTCTCATTGCCCATCCCCGCCCACCGAGCGGCAATTTTCGCTCTTTTCCTTTCTCTGCCATCGTTTCTCTGCCATTCCTTTTGCGTTCTTGCTGAATACTTTCAATGATTGCGCGATTTGTTCCGTTATAACATGGCTTTGACTTGCGGAAGAGTTGTAGAGGAAGCCCTCAGCTATCCACAGACACCAAAATCATTGCATTTGAACACATTTTGACTCATTTATAAAGAGAGAACGCGACGCGGAAGCATTCATGTTGTTTTCTGCACAAAAAGAAACGGGGATGAGGCCGCGTCTCCATTGGAGACCGCGATTCTTCCCGTTGTAAATGGCTTCGACCTGTGGAAACCTTATAGAGGAAGCTTTCAGCTTTCCAAAAATACCAAAATCATTGAATTGGAACAGCATTTGACATTTTTATGGAGAAGAAACACGACATGGAAGCATTTTTTGTTTTCTACGCAACAAAAAAATAATGCTTCCATGTAGCGTTTCTTCGTCATAAAATGGTCAAATGATGTTCAAATTCAATGATTTTGTTATTTTAAGAAAGAAAGCTTCCTCTACAACTCTTCCGCAGGTCAAAACCATGTTACAACGGAAAAGATCGTGCAATCTTTGAAAATGTGAGGCAGGAACCCGGAATTTTATTACATCTCAACTTGGACACTTTTGTATTTCAAAATTATTTGAGCATTTTACCAGCGAAAAATTCGGGGCTGTTATACACGTCCAAAATCGCACATTTTTCTGCTTTCCAGCACAAAAAGTTCTGTCAAAATCCGTGAATCGATTCAAGAGAAATTTAAGATTCCGAGGGTGACAACCCGCGACCGCCGTATTGTCGCAATGTATTTTACTTGTCGCAGTAGGCCACCGAGCGACATTCGCGCCTCTTGCGGACAAATAAAAACTGGCGACACCTAAAGCGCCGAATTACGCCTCTTATTGAGTATTAAAATCACGTTGATTTAGCTCTGTTCCTGGCCGGATCGTGTGCAAGAACATGCGAGAGCAGGTTGGAGTTTCGAATAAAAAGCAACCGCCGCAACCGCGGCAACATTTTAATTAACGAAAATTAAAATTATTGTGACGCAACGTTAAATTATTGGCCACAACATTGAAATAATTGGCCAGAGAGCATGCCGAGAACGCCTGTTTTCAGGAGATGGAACAACCCGAATACTACCTGCTCCGATTCGATAATTGCAAAATATCCTTGTACCCTCCACGAGACGGCCGAGATTGTACGTGTGTTTCCACATTTTGTCCCCATCTTTCTCAGCCACTTCTCCCCGTCCTCCCAATCGCCCATTTGCATAAATCCGGTCGACGGCCTCGACACAGACCTGAAAAAGCACCAGAACACCAAAATGGAGGAAAAATGTCCAAAATCTTGCGGCGGTTGCGGCGGGCATTCCAAAATATTGCGGCGTTCGCGGCTGGAAAATCAAAATGTTGCGGCGGTTGCGGTGCTTGCTGCGGTAGCTGTTTATTCGAAACTCTAACCGAGAAATATTCATCAACGTTACTCCTGCACGAGAAGGCGTTCTATTATGACAAATGCCTGCTCATCGACGAGGCAAATCCACACAAGGTTAGCCTTCGATGTGCGTCAAATCTGACATTGTGCCTTGATGCACCGAAGCCCTTTGAACGAACGAGGGCGAAACTGGCGACACAGCTTTGAAAGGTTATTTTTAACACGTGTTGCGCCTGAAATGAAAAGCCTTGCCGAATTCCGATAATGATTCTTTCGCTTCTTCTCGAACGCTCGAGTAAATTGCGTGTGACGATCAGGAGCACTCTGGAAGTGTCGATTTATCCATGAACAAACCTTGGCTGTAAGTATGCCCTGCCTGGAAAGTTCGAACAGGACAGTTTGGAGCGTCCCTTCGGTACCTATCATGGAGGCACTGGATGGGGTGACCACCTACCGGTAACAGACTTTCAGCAAATTGACCTGCAGACAAGATATGTGCCAACAAAAAACGTACATTCCATAGCGTTGAACTGTGAAAGTGATGTCGATTTTATCCGTCACTTTATTTTCCATTCAATTCTTTTCATATGATCAGAGGCTTTCCAGTTACGCATAACTCACAAAAATTACATGCGTGCGAACGATGGTTTATTGCAGATCACCACATTGGCGACAGCATAAGGGAACCGGTACCCCATTTATGCTCAAACACTGACACTGGCACCAAGACTGACACGATACTTTTTATGCAATTTAAGCAAATTTTAACTTTTTTGCAATTTTTGGACGATTTTGAGCAATGAGTTGGGACAACATCTCAAAGCTCATTGCTCTTCTTCGCGAGTGTCGAACCTCACGTGCTGTTACCTGTGAATAAGCATAACGAAAGCTTGAATCTTTTGTCACCTGAGAATCCACACCTGCGGAGCAACTGCCGTATTTAGCACCCATCTGTGACTTGTTCTGCACGACAAAAATGATATCGCAACGCCGAATGTCAGACATCCACGTATCAAGCAAAATCATTTTCTGTCGTGCATTCGCATTAAAAAAGGCAGATGTACTTTATGTTAAAAAGTGTTTGCTGCTCTGTCGATATATTTTAGTCTAAATTTGGCTCATGTTTACCCTCACCCTTCACTGTCTGATACAAATGTTTGGAAGATTACTCTTCATTTTCTCAAACTGCTGAATCGTTATTTGCACTTGCCGCTGGATTCCTCCTTTCCTTGCACATTTATCTGCAACGTTTAAAATTTTACTTCATTATGGGTGTACTTCTGTCTCACAGCGGCAAAATCATGCCGGACAACTTTTCAATTTGTAATTGCTGCTGTAAGTACTCGTATGTTTGATTGTTTGTATGCATGGAAAATGTAAACTCTTGATAAAACAAGGTGTTCCAAAGTTGTCTACGAGATAGTTATGATCTGAGGATGTAGTTTGGTAACACTGCACTCTAAGGGCTGTTTTTAACAGTATTTTACAACTGAATTTTCGGGACTTGAAAAAAGGGACACATTGTAACCATTTAGGGTCAGAATCTGAATTTATTTTTGGATCAATGCAAATGAAAAATCGTTTGCATAAAATGTATCTATTTTTATTTTATTATTTATTATTTATTATTTTATGAAGAACAATTCTGCCACGAGGGCTCTGGTGGCAGGCAGAAAAGATAGAACATTATCTGTATCTGTTATTTTTATGCGGACACATTATTCCAAAGTTTCAGAAACGGTGTGGTGAAATCAAATTTCGATCGCCATTTGAAATGTGATTGATTCCCTCCAGAATTGATTTCCTGCTGCATTACACAGGCTATGTTAGACTATTATGAGCGAAAAGTGTTTGTCTTTCCCTAAACCTCGCATTTTTGTAGAATTTGGTAATTTTGGCCCATAAACATTTTAAGAGAGATATCCGTTTGCGTGAAACCCAGTAATCCCCAGGTTATCCCCAGTTATTGTCTGGAACTTCTCACATGACTGTTTCATTATGATTTCAGAAGTAAACACGAAAAAATTCCCATTTACCATATATTGGTTTCTGTCCTTCCACATTGTGAATGTGACGCCATTACATCGCAATGTCGAAGTGACATCAAGATATCCACGTAGACATTCCGCATTCAGTCGTTTTCAACGGCAGCCAAATGTCTCGTCCTAACAGACCCTTATGGTTGTTTGCTAACTTTGCGGATTTACGTAGATGGTTTTAGAGCTCCACTTCTTTTCGCTTTGTGGCCCTCGAAGGTCTATCGCTGGTGTAACTTTAGATTCCATGCTTAAGACCGTCCTGTTGTCAGGTGACTACCGTTAAAAATTGGGCCTCGTATAGCGCAACCGAAATTTGGAGTCCCATAGACTTAGGCTTCGTTGAAGTTCGGAGAGGCTTGTTTACCGATGGCACACAATGTGGCCTGTCTGGTTTGAACATATATTTCACTCATGTTTTCTGAGCCACACGCAACTCATGGTACCAAACATCGCATTAAGGGTAGGAATTTGTCAATAAAAGGCAATTCATTACTAAAAATCAACCTTGTAAACAAAAACAAAGAGTTGCTTAATTGACAATACTTCTTGAAGATCTGTCACGGATATTCCAGATTTTACCCGGTCAGGAGATAAAACATATCCGTAACTTGTAATAAAATAAAACGACAGTCAATGTGGATCACATACAAGCCAAAGCACGAAAACAGAAGTAAAATTTAACTCGACACTCAAAGATAAGTTCTCGAATTTATTGTTTAAAACAGGCCAGAATGTGCTTGGGTATCGCAGTGAACCAAATCAAGAAGCACTGAAGAGACGCAATGTCAGCGTGAAGTCAACTGAAATGCAAAACGGGTTCCAAAACGGAGCACAATAGCCAACAGAGCAGCTGTTTTATAAAATCACGCTTACGATTTGTAATTGCTTCAATGGGTGGCTCAAGATTTGGCATCGACCATTTGGTCGAGATGGAGTCATGGAACAATGGTAAAGGGATTATAATGTCCTTCTAACAAGGCTTCTAAAATAAATCATACATGTTGCGCGGATACAGGTGAACAAAACGATATTATCGGATTATGATGGAAGACGACAGTATCCAGGCATATAAGTAAATTTTACCTTGTCTTCTAGTTTGTATAAATCAACCACAGTACTCATTTTACGTATCGTGTTACGATGATCATAATGGTTTTGCATGTTCCTGTTTCGTTGAACCCATTGGAAGCAATTCATTCTGAAAGCTAATTTGATCTCCTGATTTGGTTTTTCATGAGACACTGTTCAATAAGTTGTTCAGGCTTTGTTTGGTGTTGCCTTACATTTGTTTGCTGTGCGCACAGCTTTTTGCTGACTCGCATAGATTTGCTTGCTATTGAATAGCTATTTCCCGTGCAAAATCTCAATTCTTAAATCATTGTCGTCTTCACCAGAAAATTCAAAATAAAGTAAACCGAAATCTCCGCTAGATTGCTGTTTAGAGTGAATTTGTACATCATTTCTGGTGATTTTTTTGCACCAATCAAAACTTAAAGGGGTCGACTATTGAACTGTATTGGCAATATATTTTGAGTGGGCTCCATAAAGGCAATTTGGTCTTTTATCTGGTTTTGTATTTGGATTCCTTGGCGTACTACCACATACCCATTTGAAAGACGTGTCACGACTTCTCAGCAATGGATCTTTGTCTCGAATGACTTTCATCATTCACGAGGTCCAACAAGATGCTTGGATCTTCGAGCAGATCATATTTGTCCATGTGAAAAGGCATCTTCAATGATCAAACCAACAATAATAAGAGATAGTGCTTCCAAGATGATGCCTCATCTTTCATTTTATTGCGAAACCTAAACTTTTGCCTCAAAATCTACGTACAGTTTCAATAACTGGTATGAACAAGTGGTCATAATATGACGCTCGTCATAATTTGTTACTCGTAAAGACCACACGGGAATTTTCAGCTTTACAAAACAATTTATTGTTGCCTTGTCCTCATTTGGAACTTCACGTTGTTTTATTCCATTCTTTAACAGACAATAAAGATAACACGGGCGCGAATCCTTGGAGGAATTAAAGCGATCGACATTATGGTTCACGTCCGCGGACACGCTCGCGACTTCGATAGCTATGAAGGATGGAATTATGAAAACGAAATGCTGCCACTCTTAAAAGAGATGGAACATATCAACAAAGTTGGAGGACAATCTTTTGACGGTTTGTAGATTAATTGCTGTGAATATTCTTCCGTGAAGTATTTTGGTATGTGTTTTCCTTCTAAGTGCACCTTGCCCGTTTTTTGTAGCCTATACGTAAAACCCAACAATAATGTTACGTTCAGATGTGCAGTGAAGTTTTGAATTTTATACTGAGTCGGCATGTTTCGAGCGGTCTTTTATTAATATTGTAAAAATTCTAGTTGCTCTCCAAGCACAATTGTTATCATTCTCAGTTTATTATAACTGGAATCAGTTGACAACCATCTTTGGCATTCCGGTGCCGTTATTTGTTCAAAATGAATTTTATTTTTCTATAAGTGATAAGTGAGGGTTTTCCCTTCTCTTTTACAAGCAAGATCTGATAAAGATGACGACCTTTATTCCCAGGTCTTGTAAAGAGTCGAAAGCTGTCCCAGTCTATTCAGTTATATTGCGATGCTGAAATGTTTTAAGGTCAATTTTTCATCTGACTCTCCGTGCGGTGTCGCACACCATTTTCAACACCTCTGCAAACGTTGACACACATGACCGCGAATATCATTGAATCTCCCAATTAAATTCAAGATTTTCAGGATTACTGAGTTTGGATGTTTGAAGCATGTTAGCAAGATGTCATTTACGTAGTAAAAAATATTTTCGGGATCCTAAAAATCGTTTACACAACAACTTCCTGCGTGGCTTTTTGTTTGTAGTTTTCATGCATTTTCTAGTAACGAATTGACACTTTCGTTAAAACACTTTTCCATAAACGCCAGGCGTCAATTTAAATTTCGAATTATCAGCTACGGCTGGGCAATTTGTTCTAAACATGACTAAATGTGCGTATACAAGTGTATTTTATGGCAGTGTATTTTATGGCTGCGCAGACCGTCTGGAAAATTTTCCGAAAAGTGTTCATTGGTCTTCTCGATAATGGTCCTACGTGCATCGTACAGCCAATCTCGGCTCTCGATTTACGATCAAAAACACACTTAGGCCGAATAATGCTTGGACAATGCTTGGAATAATGCTTCCAGTCTACGCAAATGTTACATCAACAATAATTATTGTGAAAATGTTTCGCGTAGAACAGTTATCGGTTGGAGAATTATCGCTTCAATTAATGATTCGTTGGTTTATCAATGATTCGTTGGAATGTTTCATCAGTTGGTTCACTGAATTCAATAGCAAAATGAAACTCCGACTATCTTTAGATGAGTACAGAAGTCATGATGACCAAATGACACTGCAGCATTATACATTCCGTTGTGAAATCGTTGAAAAGTACCTAGAAGCGGTAGAAGAAATAGGGTACCGAACTGGAGATTACAACGGCAGAGATCAATCAGGTAAAACAATTCCACTGTGCAACGTGCAAATCTAAATTTTCGAAACTGCCATATTTTCCAACATGTTCATGCAAAGATGGTTACAAAATGATTTTCCGCGAAATTTCAAACGAAGGAAAAAATTGATATCACAGCACAAGCCGAGCCACACACTGGTCGATATACTCACGTAAGTTTCGGCAGCCGAGTGGGCTTTACCAGATCCCTTCACCGCCGAAAAGGGTTGCCAGCAAGATTTTCTTGTCGCCTACTGATACCTAAAATCTGTCTTTCCCGATGTAACGTACGCGAACGCAAATATGCTTATCTCGAGTAAAATTATTTCATCCTGACAAATATAAAGAATGAAATGCTTGCTGTGGTTGTATTTTAATCACTCGATCCTCCTTACTTGGCGGGACCATATCTCAAACTAACATTAATTGTTGCAGACCATTTTTTGCAGTAGCGAATATTGAAATGTTCCAAATCTCGCTTGTTGGAATGTTGTACAAATGTTACGCTGATGTAAAGAGTTGAGCGCAATCAGTGTTATTTTATCCTTCCTCGGAGTTTTCCCTATCAAATGTAGAATCTTGCATCTATGGTGGCTCTCTGTTGAGGCTGCGTGAAAACGGATTTAATAAATATCTATCTCAACAGATATCTATGACTTCATTTGTTTTCTCGGAATCATCTGTGATAACAGTGACAAAAATTAACGTGGTTTCGGGAAAAGTTCAGTGCTTCTAATAAACGATTGACCTCATGCGGCGATCGGTGGTTGCCATTGATGGCGATCAATCGAAATGGATGAAGCAGAGTGACATTCCCCGAGAATAACAACCACTTACGAACACTTAATGCCATGCTTGATGCTCTTCACTAATCTTCATTGAAAAGTTTCTAAATTTTTTATTGGCCAGTTAGGGGCACATTCAATGACGATTTTCCTGTTGAGAGATCTCGTCATGAGTTCTGACTTTTTCAAAAAATAAAAAAACATCTATTTCCTCACAATGCCAAAAGCTTCCCTCCCACCATTTCTGAAGTTTAAACCACGCCATATCATTGCGTTATTTTGTACTTCGTTTCCATTTTTCTTAGCACAGAGTGTTCGGTCTTTGGCTGTACACAATTGAAAAAGGACTACAAGTGAACACTGAAAACATTTTCTAAGAAAAGCAGCTGAAGAACTTTCCAATTTAAAAATAGGTTTTAATACGATTATCTGTCACGTACCTAAGTTTTGTTTTTGCTTGTGATGCTGAGTCTTGCTTGTAAGGTAAACTTCATATTATCGTGGTATGATAGTAACGTTAAAAATTTTCAGTCACACTTCTGGTATGTTCCCGAGTTTCAGAAGGGCCATCAGATTTTACAATTCGAATTTTTCCTTT
>JASGXE010012329.1:0-13644 GCA_030068105.1 Sinentomon sp. SZTP_YWyxl
TCTGTCAGTCGATTGGTCAGGTCGGTGAGGTTAGATTGGGTTAGGTTAGATGAGGTTAGGTTAGGTTAGGTTAGATGCGGTTAGGATAGGTTAGATAAAGTTAGGGTTCTCTGTGTAGTGAAAGTGAA
The DNA here is from genome assembly GCA_030068105.1 of Sinentomon sp. SZTP_YWyxl. Classification (NCBI taxonomy): domain Eukaryota; kingdom Metazoa; phylum Arthropoda; class Protura; order Sinentomata; family Sinentomidae; genus Sinentomon; species Sinentomon sp. SZTP_YWyxl. The sequence continues at coordinate 129 of JASGXE010012329.1, forward strand.
ACCTAACTTTAAACAGCCTGGACCTATCACCCAGCCAAATCTGCAGGAACAAAGAAATAAAGCAGGAACAAAAAAATACAAACAAAAATACAAAAAATGCAAAAACAAACAATCAAATCAGGAACAAAGAAAATACAAAAAGAAAACCTTCTCGCGTATAGATGCCAAAGAGGTGCGCAATTGCACGATACAGAGAAAAGGCACACCTTGTACCGTCTGACGGATGCAACGGGGAACGGAATTGCATGGCTGAAAGAGAAGCTATTTCCTGAAAATATTTGCGCTCCATCGTGCAATTGTGTCCCCCCTCTTGTAAACAACATTACCCGTTTTTTTTCGTGAGTGCCCCCAGAAGTCACCGGACGACAAAACACCACTCTCCTTTTTTGTTCAAATGCTAAAAACACAGCATGTCCAACTATTTCCGAAACAACCGGTATTTTACAATTGGGATTCAATCGTTTTATAACTCAGCGAGGAGTGGCGGTTGTTGATTTGTATTTCTGTGGGGAAGAGGAGAAACAATGTTGGTAGGGATAAGCAAGTGATATCAACAGGCACTAAATAAATAGACAATACCTTTTTCCGATATTTTGTGCGGATAACCATGTCGCGTAAGATTTTAGCACTAATCAAAAATTAGATGGAAACCGATATCCCTCCTTTCCGAAAACAGATTGCTTGTAACAAAGACAATGGAGAAATTTTAATCGCTCTGCCGCTGTTACCGATTTTTTTGAATTGAATTTGAATTTGAATTTGAATTTATTGTACTTTCAGGGTGCTTTTTCTTTCGCTCAACAGAGAGATTTCAATTTTGCAAAGTGGAACAATTTGTAAAAGACTAGCGGCTCGAGGTCGTAAGCTCCGAATTTGCTGTGAAGCATAAACACAATAAAACTTCCCTAACCTCACCCAACGAACCTAACCAAACAAACAAAACCAAACCTAACCCTGAACTTAACCTAACCTAACCAACCAAACGAATCCAAACAACCCGTCCAAACTGACATCGCCAAAATTGCATTAGGGGCTTACGAGCTCCAGCCATTTCTGAAAAAAGCCTCGACATGAATTATCGTCGTTTTAAAGAAAAGAGAATATCCGTGGATTCAAACGCCGACAATCGTATCCTCGGTTTGGTCCTCGATCGGTGTTTCAGTTGTCGGGGATTGAATTTTGGGCGGCGATCAACTTTAGCTTCGTTTAAAAAATCGGCCCAATGTGAGGTGCTTGTAGGCTTGTAAAATTTCTTGCCCAGTAGGTATACCTTCAGATCACTGCGTTCGCGCGTGCCAAATCAGACAAAACTTTTCCTAAAATATAAGGTCGGATCATGTCCATTAAGTGTCCATTGTTGAACTTTTGTCGCAAAATATCGAAAAATTCTGAACTGATTGCAAAACTATCAGAAACGTTTTGTATATTTCAGATGGACTTCGATCAGAACAGATTGCCTTGCCAGTGTATTACAAGCTTGTCTCTTTCTGTTCGTCATCATCGCTAGAAATAAATTGAGCCCAGGAATAGTCGGTCTGGCCCTCATTCAAGGGCCCGAGGTTATGAATTGCTCAATTAATTTTGAATGTGAATTGACGTTATCAAGGAACATGATTAAATTTAGTAGTGATAACTTCTTTTAGAAAGCAAAAATATTATTTTTGGAATATGTTACGTTTTGGTGCCCCAGCGGGCTGCTTGTATCATTCGATCAGGATATGTACGAGTAGCATTTTGTCTCTAACTGTACCAGATGGACATTTGAACCACCGTATTTGAATAGGAGTCAAACGAATGGGCCGATTGGGCACTATTGCATTTGCAGCATTACCACCGCCAAAGTTATTGTCTTAAAGAATTTGCCCAAATTTTTCACCAACCATTTAGAAATCTTGCACTGATTTCCTGTCTCGGTTTCGAATTATTCAATGTTTTAGTTTTGGTTCCCCTTGATATCCAAGTTTCCAACTCATACACAACCTAGTTCATAATTCCGGTCACGAGTATGTTCAAACTTTACTTCCACTTTTGGCGATGGGAAATAAACGGGATCTAAATTTGCGGTGATGGTGACCACGCCAAAGACACTTGGACGTGAAATGGCTGGCACAACGGTGCAAGTCAAGTTTGCTTATTTCGTTATCGCGTTTCCTCAGTAATCGCAGAGTTGCTGAAATTTGAAGAACTTTTCAGGTTCCAAGATCGCATAAGGAAATGCTTCAATTTGCAGGAGCTATTTTGTGTAAATGTTCTGGATCGCCATTGAATAACGTGATTGCTAAAGTATTTGTTTTTACAGTGTATGCGCACAAAAGTGTTGTTTAAGGATGTAGCATAGGCAAAAAGAACATGCATTTCACTTCACGAATTGTTTGGTGAAAACAGAGTTTTCGGATAAATTTCCCTTTTAAACACTGTTCAGCAAAATCACTTTCCATGTTGAATTTTCAGATATCAGTGGCAATCAAAGTACTTTTCCAGTATGTAGCAGATCTCCTGGGTTCGCTGGTGTCAGTTGACAGGATTACTCAGTTTTCAGATCTCAGTTGGGTTAGCACCAGCGTTCTTTGACTCGCTTTTCTCATTCGGGTTTATTGAAATAAAATTGAAATAAAACATAATATACGGAGCTCATCAAAAGTCCTCGAACATGGGCGATATTTTAAAGTACTGGTTGCCAAATTCAACAGGCCTTGGTTCAACTTCATGCCTCACACGAGTGTCATGATGTTTTGCGGCGCATGCTGCCATTGATTCTAAATGGCGCCTGAGTTAATAATGAATTCCTAGGTCGAAGACATTTGATTAGGTGTGTATAATTGAAATAAAAAATAAAAAACGACTTACACAACATCAGCACAGTAAGAAATGGATGAAATATCAATTATTCTGGATAAGCGGTTAATCGTAGTTTAACTTAAGCTTTAAAAGTGCTTTAAAATATTATACACTGTAAATAAAATCGCGGCAATTTCTCTGTTGATACAGCCAATAATTTTATACCATTGAAATCGTCAGTAATTTTCCAACATCAGTAAAAGTATGGCTATGGCAATTTATTCTGCTTTCATCAGTTAGTTTTTTTCCTGACTTTCAACAGAAAATATGCTTCCCCTACAGTAATATTATTCACTGTGTTATGGAGAATGAATCAACAGTAATACCACTCCAGATTGATGGGGTCTTCTTGGTGGAAACACTCAGGGAAACAGGAATGGTTTCCAGTAGTTTTGTTAGTGCACTGATACAAAAATCTGGTGCAAGGCAGCCTTGTTGGGGGAGCATGAATTTGTCACAATGCTGGTCTTTCCAACAGAGCAAACAAGCTCCCTCATCTCGATATGGCTAATGAGCTCCCCCATTTCTTGTCAAATGGGGGTGCAAGCTAGTCATGGTGACATGGCAGAATAGCTCCCCAAGATGCCCTGCTCTGCACCCATGGTGTGACAACTCTGCGCCCTCTTCAGGAAGTAATTGTACCACAAAACGACGTAGTGGTGCTCGTACCACCGCGTACCACCCACAATTTTGTCTGTGAAAGCAAGCAAAAAATTGGATTCTTCTGCAATAATTGCTGAAATCGGATTTTCATTTTTTTTTTAAATTAAATTTTTTTTTTGAATTTTTTCTGCATCTTTTACTTTTGCGGACTGTAGATTCTAGTTGAAGCATATCTATTTTGAAGCGACGTTGTTTTTTTTTAAACTTCCCCGGATGCGTATTTGATTCATCTATACGAATCAGACACTTTTCCATCTAACCCCATGTAAAAGTCCCGAGCCACAAAAAGGCAGGAAAACATTCTGAACTTGGAAAATGGGTTAGGTATAAGGTTAGGATAGGTTAGTTAGGAGAGGTTTGGGCAGGTTAAGTTGGTTAGGTTAGCTTTATTTTGCTTTTTTGTCCAAGCGCCAAATCGGGGCATTGCCCGATTCGTATAGATAAATAAAATACGCCGGCTTGGGATAGGATCGAACCCGGACGCATGCGCACCGCACCGCATCGCAACCGAACAACAAGCGACGACGCTAACCACTCGGCCAACGTGACTCTTGACAATTATTCGTCCAAAAACACACATTTATCAAAAAAATCTTGTTCGCACAGCACCATCAAGAGTGCAATGTTACCCTTTCAGCATGGCTACAATTTAAACCTATCATCAGGAAGTCAAACACTCCCGATAGTGCTGGAGCACACTTCGAAATTGTGAATTTCTGACGAGCCTTGTTGGTGGGGTAGGTTAGCCCTTTTAATTTGGCTTCTAAGCCTTCCTGGGGGAACCCCGATTCTGCAGGAGAGCTATCTTGCTCTTTCAGTGTTCAACAAACTGCGATTGCTTGCATGCAGGGGTGTGCCTGCATGCGAAATTTATTGACAGCCAGCCCCGTGGCCAGTTGAATCTTAGTTATGCCGCAATGTGAGAAGTGAATATGGAGAAGAATTTCCATCGGCGTGTTTGGAATAAACCAGATGTTTCAGCGACGTTCGTGCATATGGACCAAGGCGTTTTATTAGAAGAAGTGGAGGAACTCCGGGATTTTCGTGGCACAAAATGTGCATTGCGGTGTTGCGGCGTTTGTAGGTGGAGTGCGCTCCGAAAGACATGCGAATGAATGGCGGACCGCATGCAATGCCCAGAACATTAAATTTCGCCAGAACAAAGCGACGGTTTTTGATGCGGCATACTATGGTCAACGTGATTATAATGCTCAATAAGTGGCGTAATTCGGCGCTTTGGATGTCGCCAATTTTTATTTGTCCGCAAGAGGCGCGAATGTCGCTCGGTGGCCTACTGCGACAAGTAAAATACATTGCGACTATACGGCGGTCGCGGGTTGTCACTCACGGAATCTTAAATTTCTCTTGAACCGATTCACGGATTTTGACAGGACTTGCTGTGCTGGAAAGCAGAGAAACGAGCGATTTTGGACGTGTATAACAGCCCCGAATTTTTCGCTGGTAAAATGCTCAAAAATTTGAGATACAAAAGTTTCCAAGTTAAAATGTGATAAAATTCCGGGTTCCTGCCTCACATTTCCAAAGATTGCGCGATTTTTTCCGTTGTAACATAGTTTTGACCTGCGGAAGAGTTGTAGAGGAAGCTTTCAGCTTTCCAAAAATACCAAAATCATTGAATTTGAACATCACTTGACCATTTTTGAAGAGGAAACGCGACATGGAAGCATAGGTACTTTTTTGTTGCGTCAAAAACAAAAAAATGCTTAGTCGTGTTTCTTCTCCATAAATGATGTTCCAATTCAATGATTTTGGTATTTTTGGAAAGCTGAAACCTTCCTCTATAACTCTTCCACATGTCGAAACCATGTTACCACGGGAAAATTCGCGGCCTCCAAGGGAGACGCGGCCTCATCCCCGCTTATTTTTGTGCAGAAAACAAAACGAATGCTTCCGCTTCGCGTCCTTTCTTTTTTAAAAGAGCCAAATGGTGTTCGAATGCAATGATTTTGGTGTCTGTGGATAGCTGAGGGCTTCCTCTACAACTCTTCCGCAGGTCAAAACCATGTTATAGCGGAAAAAGTCGCGCAATCATTGAAAGTATTCAGCAAGAACGCAAAATTTTATCTTGTCAAAATTTGAACGTATTTTTTCCCCGCATGACTCTCAAGTTTTGCCCGTGAAAAGTTCGGGATAATTTTATAGTCCTGAAAAGGTCTAATTTTAAGCTTTCCAACACAAAAAATTTGATCAAAATCCGTCATTTGGTTCCAGAGATATTAAACTGTTCGTTGCCGATGCACAGCGACGCATAAATCAACCAGAGCCAGGAAAACCGGCCTCTTGACGCGACGGCAGAGAAAGGAAAAAAGCGAAAATTGGCGCTCGGTGGGCGGGGAAGGGCAATGAGAGTTACGGCACTTATAAGTATTAGAATCACGTTGCTATGGTGCAAAGTTGAAAAATGAGCGCTTCCACACATGTACACTTCGGCCCAAAAAATGTACCACTTTCGTTTGGGTTTGCACGGTTTCAAGAGAAATTGGATGCTCTGAATTTACAGGTCGTGTCAGGTGGCCATATGAGTATTTGAACATTTTCAATGGAATCCTTTGTTGTTTCGACTGCAGTAAGCACAGAGGTGTCACAAGTGAAGACATGCGTTCCGATTCTGCACAGAGACCGGGTATGATCACGAAGCGCCAAAGCCATCCATCCCTGCCTGCAAGTCGGACTTTTTGCATTACATAACTTATGAGCACTGCCCATCCTGTAGTGTTTCTCCGGTGGTGGGCGAGAGGTTCATATTCAGCCTTTGTCGCGATGGTCATCTTCCGCCGAGAGAAATGCCTGCCTTCAAATTTGCCTTCGGAGGGAGAGATGATTCAGTTTCTTCTCATTGGGGTGATTTGCCGCATTACCCCGCCTTCAATACAATCGCTTTACGTTGGTTACCATGGTGATTCTGTAGCTGCGCATTTGACACCGTCCACATGAGCCTCAAGGTGTGTATCCTGTGCTTTACAATACGCAATCCGTCAGCAGGTTGGTTGAGACAAGACAACCATGGGCCGATTTTTTAAACGAAGCCCATCTTTTAAGTCGCGGATTCTTTTCTTTTTGTGTACAAAATTGCATTTAAAAAGGAAATAATCCGCGGCCTAAAAGATAGGCTTCGTTTAAAAAATCGGCCCATGCCCCATAGCTGATTCATATGTGACAGCAGCTCAAACTTGGTGATGAAACTGGCCCTGAATTGAAACGAAAGAATTGGGTCCGAGCTTCGGCAAATCATGTCGGCGATGCACGTTGAGTGCTTACGCGAAGTAAATTGGAACTTCGCCTCTAAAAGCATGGTACCTTTTTATTGGGCCTCGGGGTATGATGATCCCAACCTTTCGTCGGGTGAAACTCTTATACTACTTGAGGGACAAAAGTGCTCAAGTTTCGGTGTTATAAAATCCGGGTTCCTGCCAGGTATTTTCAAAGATTGTGCAATTTTTTCCGTTACAACATGGCTTCGACCTGCCGAAGAGTTGTAGAGGAAGCCTTCCAGTTTCAAAAAATACCAAAATCGTTGAATTTGAAAACCATTCGCCAAAATTATTGATAAGAGACAACGCGACATGGCAGCATCGTTTTGTTTTTTGGCGGGGAAGTATAGCAGCGACTCCCTTAAAAACCCCTGGGAGTCGCGGCCTCTTCCCCGCTCAAAAACAAAACAATACTGCCATGTCGTGTTCTCGCTGCTCATAAAATTGCCGAATGGTGTTCAAATTCAACGATTTTGGTATTTTTGGAATCTGGAAGGCTTCCACTACAACTCTTCCACAGCTCGAAACCATGTTGTAAAGGACAAAAAAAGGCACACTCTTTGAAAATACCTGGCAGGAACACGGAATTCTGAACACCGAACTAAGAGCACTTTTTGTTTTTCAAGTGATTTCAGAGTTTTCCCCACGAAAGGTTGGGAAAATTATACGAGTGAATGTGCGGCAGAGTTTTCGTAGATGCGTGAAATCGCTCACTTTTTAGTTTTTCACCATGGGAAGCTACATCATAAACCGTCGATTTGTTCATGTGAAATGTAACTTTCTGTGGGCATCGCACCGCGGTCCGCCATTCGCTCGCATGTCTTTCGATGCGCACTCCCCCTTCAAACGCCGCAACACCGCAATACTCTTCTTGTGCCACGAAAGTCCCTGAGTTCCTCGAATCCACTTCTTCTATTAAACAGCATGCTTCCGTTCTGCCTTGAAAGAGCTATATCGTGGAGTTCTTTGGTGTTGATAACGGCGTGGGCTTAGCCTTGAGACGGCCCAGAGAAACACAAAGTTGTGTGAGTAGTCGATTTGTGTTCGTGTTTGTCAATTAACATAACGATGTGTTTGCAACTCTTGCGCTGTTGCTTGTTAAACATTTGTACTGTCACGGACCACTGCCATTTCTTCTGAAGTGACCTTTTTTAACCAGAAGACACGTCTTTTTGTGAAAATTACATCTTTTTGTGAGACATTTTGGCGTCGTTCACAGTATTTTTGTAAAACATTTTTGGCAAAAAAGTCACCTTTTCCCAAAAGCCGTGTCTCAGAAAAAGACATCACGCCATAAATCACGTGATAGGAGTCACTGATTTTGCCCACCAATCAAAACAACGCAGAAATCTTCTGAAACAAAAAGTCAGCCATTTTTCCCGCCAGTTTGATCTGATGTTTCACTGGCCCTGTTGGGAGATGCTAAGCTCCCATGCTGACCGGGTTGCTTCTGTGTTGAGCGCGAGTTTGCTGTTTTCCGTATCGATTCTTGGGGTTTGTGTTGCGATTTGCAGACTGGTTTGGTGAGCGGGAAAGTGTGTGAAAGCATTCGGGTGAACGGTGTAATTAGTGATCATCGGATGCAAGCGACAGTGCGGTGTGGTTCCACTGTGTGTTGGAGATGTTGAATCACGACTGTGCGGCGAATTACAAATTGATTCAGTTGTGCTGTGGTGCGTTTTTCGCTGCGAACAAGGTGAAAATATGGGATACTTCGCGTGATAGGGAGGATTTTTGGTTTCACGTGAAGGGAGTGTTGCCAAGAGAGATTTCAGGGTCCGCTGGGTCGAATTGCCCGGAGGAAAGCAGTCATTGTGAGTGCCGTGAGTGTGAAGAGTTTTTGAAAGTGAGAGGAAATCATTGAGGAGTGAATTGAGTGTGGTCAGTCAGATTGTGTTGCGCGTGGTGGAAGCATTCGCACGGTTGTGGAAAAATTGCGCGAGCGGATGGATGTGTGCTCGAAGAGGAAGACGATTGTGGAGAGCGGTGAGTAAAGTTGGTCCCCCACACGGAATTTCAACTTGAAATTAGACCAGTGTTGGCACCCCACATGGTGGAATTTCAACTTCAAATTGGCCTGTAAATTTGTGCTAGTTTTGGAAATTTTTGTTCCCGCTTAACAAATTTTGTACCCTACAACCGCATTCACGCAGCAAACAATATACTGATTGAGGCATGTATGAAGTTGGCACCCCACGGTGGAATTTCAACTTCAAATTGGGCCCATAAATTTGAGTGCCTTTTGTAATTTTTTTTTCTAGTTTTCAAATTTTGTATCCAACAACCGCATTCACGCGGAACACTGAATGACGCATGTAGGTACCTGTTAAGAGGAATTTATTATGCTATTTTTATTTTTAAATTTCAGGGAAACAGAGAAGATATCGGCCAAATTTGTGATGCCGTTGGTGCTATAAAAATGCACCTTTTGTTTTCAGTTTCTGTAGGTTGAGAATAAATGCTCAGAAAGTTGCAGAAGACATAGTTACTGGATGACGCCATTTAGAACCTGTCATCCAGTGTCTGGCTTCTTTTCCGAATAAAAATTAACCTTTTTGGCACTTTCATTTCAGGCGCTGCTGAGTACAGTTCCATTTTAGCATGATCAGGGAAACAAGGCGGTGGCCAAGTTATTGCAATCAATAGATGTGAAAGGCCCTTGATGGCCATGCCAGTAAGCATTTGTGGTATTCAGCTCAGCTGCAAATAATGGCCGTACATCGATCATCGATTGCAGAATTTCCAACAGCATCGCGAAAATGTTTGAGCAGTCGGCTGGAACACACCAGGAAAAGTCAGTTTCTGGTGTCTTCCAGCCGACTGCCGTTTTTGTTAAACAAAGAATTCCAAAATAACAATGTCACTTGTTTATTTTTTGAAAACCCTTTTCTTTTGCAACAAACCCTTCATTTTGTGACATCCTCAAATGACATTCCCGCTTTTTCACCCTGGCAAAAAATCTTTGGATATTAGGAGCTCAATTTTTTAACTCGGGGAGGCGCCGTAAAGAACACATGGGTCGAGTTCTGCAAAACGCATACTGCATTAAATTTGTTTTGCTTTTAACTGACGAAAGCTAAATTGTTTTTCATTGGCCCCCGAATTGGCTGTCGGGATTTCTCCTATATAAACGTAGGACTTTTGAGTGAATACATTAGCACACGTCTTCTATATTCCAGCAGAAGGCTTTGCTCTGGGTGGTGATGCCATATGTGAAATATGGGTGAATGTTTCTCATGTGTCTTCCAATGACGGCATGTGAACGATGGGTGAATGTAGAGTAAATTCGCCCTTCTCAAACTACTTAGTTTGCAAATTATTGTTTGCGATGCCAATGTAATCACTTTAGCCACATAGTGCATGAATTCGAAAGGTGTGTAAAAATTTGGGGAATTGTTCATGTCAATTTCAACAAAAATGAAAACGGACATTTTTCGAAAACCCCCGCCTTCATGGGTTTTTGTCCACAAAAAAAAGTTGCGGTTGCCCCGGCAATTACCTTATAACTTTAATTACCTTTTTAACCTGCTGCAGGATACCATTGTAGTTGGAAATTTTTACGTTTTCTTTCCTTCCCTTTTTACTTTGCAGTCTGAATCGGGGGAAGTTTAAAGATTTCCTTTTATTTCCATTATCCAAAGAAAGTTATCCATCAGAAAAAGATCAACAAGTGATCTCAGTTTTTGCAACAAGGTAGGGGTAGACATTCGAACAATTTCAAACGGCAATCTGCAATTATTCTATCGAACTCCAACAATTTTCCGATTGAAGTAATTACAGTGCATGGGTCGTTAACAGGTCTCTTTTTAGAAAAGCAACATATATGTTTGACTCGCAAGCCTCCATTGCTTAATGACATGTGAACCTTTTTCCGACTTCTGGTACTCTATTGAAGGTTGGGAGATTGTTGGAGTTACTTTTTTTGCACAAGACGTGTTCCTTTTGACTGCATCGTGGATTTTCACTGCGGCAGGAACATTCATCATGGAAAAGCATGTGGCATTTCTATGTGGTATCGTTCGGATATAGTCACTGTGGAGCAACGATGCTATAGTTGGTGGCAATGCATAACCACCTTTTTGGCTTTCGAATTAGAAAACTGGGTTAATTACTGATACCAGCCCTGTCGGTCCTTTAGCAACCTTGACGTAAAAGATGCAACCCCAAAGACACAAAAGCAATCTTTCCTGTCTCAGATTGAAGTTTTTGAACAGCGTGCCTGTCTTTCCGTATTCTTCGCCTTGGCGCAACACGCTGGTAACATGATCAGTTCCTCCAAGCGGGCCGCGTGAAGCTGGGGCAATTGGAATTCGTGTCGTATGTGGGTGGACGACCGTAAAACCGGCCGCACACGAGTGCTATCTGTCGCATGCACAGTAGCACCTTTAGCGGTGCTGGATCGAAAGGGATGTACATACGATAGGTTGCCCTTAAAAGGGACCGTTTTTGATTAGGCAGACCTTTTTCCAGACATACCCTTGCCATTTAGCATTTACCAAGAGAATACCACAGTTTGTTTTGGTGCATCGCCTTATCACAACTCCTTTTTTTAATGTAGCGGAAACATCTCGGCATTTGTTCCGTGCATTTTCCATAAAATTTCAAATTTCACGGAACTCCAAATGGTTTCAATCAGCTGAGTCTTGGCTGGGGTAACTAGAATCAACTAAAGTTTCATTGTGATCGACAGTTTGGTGGACATATTCGTGTTGATCAATGGTATTATTGGCTGCCCACTCGTCTGCCACATTGCAGTGCTGCCCTACGCAACCTCGTTCTGAATCATGTCTCGTTATTTTCTGATCATAATCCCGATGTTCCACAACAAAGAATCGTTTCGCCTTCAGCTCTCGCTCTTGGTGGCGATGCTTCCGAGCAATTCCAAAGACACATGGCCTTCAATACGGCGACCATGATTTCGGCTTCCAGCTTTCACTTATAGCACTCATCTTCCGACGATAGCGACTCTGTAAGAGCATTTGCCAATGACATCCTTCCACGATTTCCTTTCTTCCGACCTCTGTGCATGCACTTGTCGATTTTATCTTCTTGATCTCGACCACCCATCGGCTGTCGATGTTCGAAACGATCGACGCACACATCTCCGCACAGATTTGAACAGTGTTATTTGGCATTTACAGTGTCCAGTGGAATGCGAGCTCGTGGATCGCATTCTACTGGAGCTTATGACCACCCTTCATTCCACATCCGTCCATTCCCATCAATGCACCTGCTCTGGAATCAGAAGGAGAACTGGTCCTGCAGAAAAGCCAGCCATGTGCCAAAATTAATCCTCAACATATGCCAGCAATAGCAGGTCAATTTTACCTTCTTTTTCATTTGCCTTTTTTGATCGGATATCATAAACGCAGTGATCCGATCAGTGCGCCCACCTTGATGACGGTGAAAAAGGCTACTTCTGGTTTGGTATATTCTGGTTTGGTATAATCATCATTTCTACTTCTTTTTGACCTTTTTTATACCAAACCAGAACGCAATATGGCGGGTTTTGGTATAATTCTGGATTGGCATAATTAAATTCTGGATTGGTATAATCGCTTCCTGTTACCATCATACACTCTCAGAAAGGGCGCTCTTCTGGATAACACTAGCGATCTCGAAATGATTGCCATTTTGTCACATAGTCGTAAGAAATTTAGGCAGGCTGCTGCAATCTATAGGTCGGCGATTGGAAATTTGCCGCGAGCGAAAAACATGCGCAGGGCTCGAGAAATGCTGTGTTCTTCGTCCTTAGCCATATCACGTAGGGCCTAGGCCGCAGAGCAACATGTATAGCCTAAATATCTTTAGTAAAGCCAGAGGAGGACTTTTGCAACCGCAATCGACATCCTGAAGAGTTTCATGCGAAATGCTGCTTGGGTAGAAAATAATCTCCAATCAATCACCCAACAACATCTGTTTCGTTGCCACAAGAGTCATAACATTTTGCTGTTGCCATCCGTCTGTTTAGAAAAGATATTTTTGAACCCGACAACTCGCACATACATCGCTTTACTGAAAATATTCTTCAGATATTTCGTATGAGTGAATACGTGTATGCAAGCCCAAATTGTGGATCTCACTTTACAGGAATTAAAACATAGTTCTGAAAGAAAGATGACTGTGGTGTGTGGGTTCATTTTTTGAGTTGTACTCGTATTAGTTAAACACTCCATAAGTTTAAATTGAAATTCTCGCAAATCAGGGTGCATGGTGATCATTTTTCACAATTTCAACTTGGCAGCTGGTTAAGAACGACCAAGGGCAAACTCAAAAGCAGCATTAAGCTTTTGGTTTCCGAGAATCAACGCATCCAAACCCTCTAAAACAGTGATTGGGATAAAAACATATTTGTGTTCTCTATAGCGGCAGCTCGAATATGGCCGCACATCAGCGTCATCATATTCATCACCGGCAATGTATAATGTGCTCCCCACCGCTCGTCAAACGTTTATTTATGTGGTTAGGCATCAGGCAGGATAATCGGTCCTTTTTTACTTTCAGCTGTGGGGTATGGATTGAGGAAATTGGAGATGTTTCGTATTGATTTTCGATTTTGAATGCAAAGCATTTTCCCGCGGGTTTTTAGAATGTACGATGTGCTCCATGCTAAGACCAAACCAGAAATTTAAAACCAAACCGAATTATCCTCCCGAATAACCAAAAAAATTAACAGCGTTAAACCCAATATACCCCAGAATATAAACCGAAACCGGGAAAAAGGGGGTTTTTAATTTGGGTTT
>JASGXE010012330.1:0-14955 GCA_030068105.1 Sinentomon sp. SZTP_YWyxl
CTTTGATGATGTCCCAAAGGTGATGTTTTAAAGAATGTATGGAAACATTCTGCAACATTCACAACTTGGCGAGGCTGTTGCGGGTTGGGACAAAATCTCTTCGCATTCTTTGATCATGCAAAGATTGGAATGAAAAGTGGCTTCAACAGGCAAGGATGTTACAACCCATCTGAAATTAAAAAAGGAGAAGGACACACGAAAATAATGAGCCATCTGGGATGATAATAGCTTTTACGGTTCCAGAAAAATGCATGTTTCTAACAAACTGAAATCTGTTTGCCATTGTTGCGGGTGGGACAATTTGACCCTTCAAATGGGATTTGTTCCATATCACATTAACATTGCAAGAAATTGAACTTCATAATCAGAGAGGCATCAAAAAAACCTTTATTTTGACCCAAATTTCATCAAAATCGGATGATAGATGACAAAGTTATTGCAAAAAATGTCCAACGGTACCGTTTTGGTGCAACTGACCCTTGTACATATACCTAGGTTCAAAAATGAGCAGGAAAAGGCAGGTATCGAGTGAAGAACACTCCGTTTTGGCACTTCAGTTTGATTTTCTTGGAAATTTCATGCTTGAATAAATTCCCCTATGGTTTCCATTTTGCACCAAGTGAAAATGATTTTCTTGGCTGCCAAAAATTTCATGCTTGAATAAATTCCCCCATGGCTTCCATTTTGCACCAAAGTGAAAATAAACTGCCAAAATTGAGACAATGATATTGTTACAGGCACCTTGGGAATAAAACCGGAAGAATATGTTTACCGCCCTGAAGCAGGAATTGACTGTTTTTCCATGCATGATGTCATGCACAGAGCCAACTCCAAATCGAAATAAAACTGGTTATCTTTCACCCCTGGACAGAAACATAAGATGAGATTCTATTTAATAGCTTCTCTGGCTCCTGTTGCGATCCTGCACATTTTTTCATCCTGCTGCTGCAATGCATTTGTGTAGAAAGTTTAAACAACACTGGATCCGTGGACGACAGAAGCCATGCGGCTAGATGCCAAACCGCAGTTCCTGTTGCAAATGTGAACATTGTACGCGAATGTTTGGCATAAAATCCCCAGATGTCCCAAGGCTGGACTGCAATGATTCTCGACCTCCGTCGCTCAACTTTGCGAAGAATTTACAAGGAACTTTGTTTCTGGGCATACAGGCCCAGACTCGTTATCCCTTACGAAGGTCGGCAAATAAATTTTGCAAGTTGGCCATGGAACAATTTACATTAGTGTACTTCCAAAAATAAAGAAATGCATTCTTTCGGAACATTCTTGCATATTTTCAGCCAACTTTTGGTTTGGCCCAGGGCTTTGGAACTGTTGCCCAATGAACTGCAAGTACCCAACAAGGCTCAGATGGTCCGCAGGCCAAACTCCGGGCAGAGCTCAAGTTGACCAACGCTCAAAATCTTGACAAACATGCTGCAACACTCTGCTGTGCACATGAAGTTTCAAGGGAACGGATGCCGTTTCATGTTTTCGGGAGGGAAGCTTTTCTTGGTGAACTGTGAAGGTTCTGGGTGCAGCCAAGATGAGTCAGAGTTGTGTGGGTGCGGAACCCCAATGGGCTTTCAAGGTGCTGAGCCCAACAAGTCGGAACGGAAAAGGCTTCTCGCAATTTTGGCACAGGGAACAATGACAGGTCCAGCATTTCGTGAAGGAGGAGGTTCAGTACCGGCATGCCACCGGTACTGAATGCCAAGAATCTTCAGAAAATGACTTTCTTTTTCAGTATCTCAAACGGCGTACTCTTGTGCTAAACCTCAGCGGGGTTCTACAACAGTTGCCGTCCGCCAAAAGTCGTAAAAAATTTGGAAAATTATTCTGATGCAAAATAGGAGTGATTATAGTTTCCCGAAGAGGGATGGGCATCTGCTGAGTGCTGATAAAGAGAACTACACCACCATTATATGAGCGGCCTGTTCCATGAAGTGAGGTTTCAAAAACTTAGTGGCAATTTTGCTGACCGCATTGTTCATTCGCAAGACAAATGAACAACAAACTCGACCAAGGCAGCAGATATCGCGCTCCTTGCAGCAGCTCGATGCAACAACTTGACACGCAGCGCTGAAACACGGTTTCGGCCGAAGGCCACAGTTAGACATTTCAAAATTATTATACCTACCACTTCCAAATGATGAAATAAATGCAAAACTTGAAACCTTGAAAAATTTAACTGGACTTGTCAAAACAAAAACTTCCAAACAAGCCTGGAAAGCAAAACTTCTTTACAAGCCTGGAAAGCAAAAACTTCTAAACAAGCCTGGTAAAATTTTTGATTTAGGGAGCTGTCAAAAATCCACCTGCTTCCCCACCTATTGCACTTGCCAGTGATGCAGGCCTTATCCTGGGACTTCAATAAATACTGCCACTCTCACGAAAAATTTGGTTTTTGGACTGTGTGCATCTTGTCAGGGTTGATTTAATTGGCTCAGTACTTGGATTAATGAATTCAGCATATTTTTTATCATGTCACTCATATTGCGCTGTGATTTGGGGATCTGCACTGGACTCTCATCATAAAAAAACAACCAATGTGCTGCATAAGAAAGCCATCCGTATTCTTGCGGGTTTGCTGCCTCGCACATGGACCTATGCAGCAAGTTTTTAAAGATCTCAAATTGTTAAACACAGTGTTGCACCGGTTAATATGGGTGCTAGATCACCTGTTAATCTGCATTCTTTTGATGCGCAGCTCTTGCCAGTCTATCCACATAAATTTCTTTAAAAAATACATGCTACCTGAGCAAATATTTTTTGTTTATCATTGTTTGTTCAGACCTAAACAATTGTCTCAGGACTTTTTTCTGCATTTTACTAACAAAAATCAAAAATTTGGACAAAAATTCTAAAATTTCACGAAACATTTGAGACAGATGGCACAAAATTTCAAATATTTTGAAATTTCAAATAGGCCTATTTCAACTTCGGCGCAGGCCAGTAAATATTTTTCCATTTTGAGGGATGCTGTACATTTTCCCCATGTCTCGAGCGCAATAAGTGCATAGGTCGTTGGAACAAAACATGCAGCTGAAGTGTGGGTCTAGCAAGAGGTTGTGTCAAAACTTTTTGCTGTGTGATCCCATTAATGACATAAAAAATGACAACAAAAACCTGTTTTAAAGCGTTTTTTGCATCCCTGGGTAGGCACCTAGATCACTTGAGAGCTGGTTATCCACTTGCTTTCCATCCAGCCGCATCACATATTTCACTCTCCCCACTCGAAAGGCAAACCATCCCAGAATAGAGAAGGGAGCCATCCTGGCTCCTGTGCTTGTGGCCTTTACTGGTATTTTTGCCTGCAATAAGAATGATCAACATTTTTCTCTTGCTTTTCATTTCTTTGCATCCCAACCCTGCAATGATCCTGCCATTGCTGTTTTGCTCATTATTCCTAGGGACTTGAACTCTGTTCATTTCACGTTTCGAATTCTGCTTATCTGTGCTTAGTCTGTGGTAAACTTTAAAAAAAAATTATAGTTGTGGTGAACAACTTGAACTGCAAAATGGATCCTTCACCTTGGTTGCTCTCGGTAGGCCCACCGGAATCATGATATTCACTGCAAATTTTGGACTGTTGCAAGGTTGGTGACAACAATAATTGTTGATTGTCTGACATGGTTGTAAAAATTGATTGTAATTTAGAAATTAAAAATTTCAGAAAAAAAAATGCTGCTGCAAGGTGTATTCATAATATGGTAGTGCACCCCTTCCAAAATGACCTTGATCGTCTGTGATCCAAATAACTCGTGTATTTGGAGAAGTGAATTGGTCATTATTTGAAAAGACTTGCTGGTCTTTTTCTCGGTCTAAATAATGTTGGAGACTTCTCTAAAAGACTTCTGTAAAGGACTTCTTGCTTTTGAAAACTACCTGGGACAAGGGTTGAGTCTAATTCCCGTCTGATAGTTGTACATTCACATTTTTCACTTGTTCTTATTTGTTTGTTGATTTGCGCCTGGACTATGTCTTTGCAAATTAAGATGAATTGATTGATTGAAAATTGACATATGAAAATTCTCATTCGCTCCGATACCGATAAAACGAGAAGTAGGTGGTTTTGAAAGAACATTTTTCATCAAATGACGATCTGAACTGTCTTGACAGGTAGCACGAATGTCAAATTTTCAGAAGGTCCAAAGGTGAAATTAAGGCATGGATTGATGCATCTAACCTAACAACCCAACCTAATCCTAACCTTAAAACTAACCCCTAGCTGAACCCCTCTTTCCACAGTTGATTGAGTTTCGTCTGAGACAAGATTAGGTGGAATTTTGGACGTGTAAAAAATTAGACATTTTTGCACATCCGTCTTGACAGTGACACTTTTGTGAAACCTTTTCCTGCTTCTTTTTCGATGCTGATGCACTTCATGGGCCAAATTGAAGATTGGAAATGTCAAAAACTGCAACTTCTTGCTCCAAGTTGGAATCATTTTGAGCACCTATTCTGATGTTATCTCATGCACCAAAGCATTGGGTACTCGTATTAATTAAAATCATTTTGAAGTTGGTTGATAGTATCAGTTGCAAACCATGTTCCAATTGAACTGATGGACACAGAGTATGTTCAAGACCCATTTTTGTAAAGCAATCCATGGCCATCTTTCCTTGGCCAAATTACCATTTCTAATTAACTCGTTTTTGAAGACAGCTTCAGTCTGCGTGTGAGGATAGATTTTTGTATCTTGTGCTCCCGTCGAGACTGACTGAGGCGATTGAAGCAGGAAGAGGCAAATGAATTGCAGGAGAATCTGCATTGCAAACTCTGTACAAATTTTATGTTTACTGCCAATAAAGGATTTGTTCAATTCAATTCAACTCTATTCAGGTATTTCTGTGGCCTCGAGGAGATATAATTGCACTTTGCACCTTTTCCCAATGATTCTGACTCTTTCAGCACATCATGCACATTTTCCCACTAATTCTGACTTTTTCAATATATCCTAGTTTACCTTTTTTCCAACACATCCCAGTTTTCCTTTTTACCTTATCCAGATAGGCCTATTTGAATAAAAAAAAAACGTGGACTCGTGAGGCGAGTTTGAAGAAACCAAAACACATGGAAATGCGCCCATAGAATCATTTTCTTTCAACTGAGTGACCTTCGAAAAGTTGATCTCAATGACCAATCTGATAATTATTGAAAGCCCTGGATGCATAGTCATTATCAGTTGCAACATACGACCGACTTCTTTACCGAGTTCCCTTGTTCTTTCAGATTATGTTTCGAGTTCTTTTCACTGACATCGTCGCTCAAATCGATGGACAAACGAAGGTGCAGGATTGTTTTTTAACGAAAAAAGAGATCCGTCACATCAATGAGGATGTATGGATTGGTGAAGAAAGACTCTTCAGAAAATGAGATGTACTCCTACATACATATTCATTGCTCTGACAATTGCAACCAGCCTTGTTCACTGTCCCAAACTCAGTGATAATTGGGGATCTCATTCTCAGATTTTTTTCCACAAGATTATGAGCAGGAATTGGTGGGTGCAAATGAGTGTTTAATCACATTTTCCTGTCGTTTCTTTCAAAAGAGGGACTCTACAGAAGCGTGTGGCTGGTGCTTGCAGAAACATTCCTGGCACTGCTCAAGATCCGTGTTGGCAAAGAGCGCAGTGTGCCTCTGGTAATGAGCCTGATGGGCAAGGGTAGGTACCTTTGGGGTGAGATGAAGGGCTTTGCGGCAGGACAGGGGGTAAAGCACCTCCAGAACTGAGGGTGGCAGCCCCTCAGCTGAGGGAAGTCTAGGGAAGCCCCCAGCTGGTGTTAACAGTGGACAGAGCCCACTGTTAACAGCAAGCAGGGGGTTTGGGGGTGGAGTCTCTCAAAAGCTGGAGCCTTTGACAAATTTGGGTTCTCCAGATGGCATCCTAAAATCAAATTTTCAACTGAAATGTGGCTGATGATGCCAGTCACAACTCTGCCTCAAAGTTTTTTTTATTATATTTAAGAAAAATTCGTTTTTGACAACCAATGATTGACAAAAACCAATGGCCAAGACCTACGTATAGTTTTAGGGAAATTAAAACAAAACTTACAGTTGGCCTGCCAAGGCACCCCCCCCCCCCCCCGTGTGGGAGGCCAAGGTAATGGCAACAGGAGGCAGCTCTGCCATGATCAAATGCCTGGATCCCCGGATGATTTTAAAACCTCCCTACTTACATGGTTGTCACGTCAGCAGGCATGCTTTTTGGTGAGAAGGTTCCTCAGAGATCCTGGCCATAGCGGGGGTTGCACTTTGTCAAAGGCCAGAGGCTTTATTCTGTTGCTTCCCTCAATGCTAAGTAGTCCCTTGGGCCCTTAAGAGGCAGGTTAAGGGCCCTTGGAGTTATTCCGTTGCAGTGCTTAACTTTTAGGGCTCTTGATGTTTCCCAGGTCAAAAGAATGCATACCAAAGTTCCCCTTGAGGCTTTTTTTTATCCATTTGCAAACTTGCCTGTTGATATTCTTCTGTTGGAGGCAGTTGTTTTTTTGCATGTTTCTTTTGTCTGTTTTCCTGCTAGATATTCCTAATTTAAAGCAAGAAGTACCAATAAAAAAAATTTGGAAACCAGCATAAGGTGGATTTAAGAAGGGCATGCTTTATTTGGTATTCAATGGCACCCTTACGGCGGAGAGATCATGATGGGGGTAACGCTAACTCCGAGCCGCGAGGTAAATTTTTGCCATCTGCTCCAATGTAAAAAATTTACCTCGCAGCACGGAGTTAGCGTTACCCCGGCCATGATCTCTCTGCTGTTAGGGCTGCAAAGGGAAGCAACAGAATAAGGTCCCAGGATCCCTCTGATATTGAACTTACCTGCATGCACTGTTTGCCCATCTTCCCATGTTTTTTTTTTTCAGAATTGTACAGTTGTCACTTGAGAGTTGACTTGATTTTTTCGTGAATCGGTACCCCAGATATCCTTGGCCTGGCGAGGGTGCTTTTTGTCAAACGTCAGGACCTCCTCCTTCCCTTTTGAACCTAACCTCCCATTTTTGCACTGTTTGCTCAATTTTTCGCATTTTTAGCGTGCCCCCCAAATCACCAGTGTTGATAAAATGCCTTTGAAAGGAAAATGAAGGCTTTCCACCCAATTCTTTCAGCCAAATAAAAAGGACTAGTGCTCCATGCTCAAATTGCAATTGAATTGTGCTGATCATTTCAATAAAAATTTCGAAATTTC
The DNA here is from genome assembly GCA_030068105.1 of Sinentomon sp. SZTP_YWyxl. NCBI lineage: Eukaryota > Metazoa > Arthropoda > Protura > Sinentomata > Sinentomidae > Sinentomon > Sinentomon sp. SZTP_YWyxl. The sequence goes on from JASGXE010012330.1 coordinate 7,187, forward strand.
CTGAAAAATTAAAATGATCCATTTAAAATTGTTTGCCCGTGTTTTATGCAGTTGTACAACAGCAAAACCAAACATTTCGATTTCAAAATTTTCCCTTCCCTCCAATGTGAACACACAGCTGTTGAGTTTAATTGAGATCATTTTTGCCTTCTGCTTCTGCTGTCAAATGAAAATATTCAGAAAAGCAGGGCCATGCAGGGAGAATCGAATATCATACTTCTTGCTTGTTGTTTTGCTCCTCATCATCATGAAACGGTGTCTTGTGCAGTGAGTGGGGATGGCATTTTTAGATCTGCCTGGTTTTGTCCACAACTGAAGAACAGAGAAAGAGGCAGACAATTGTCATTTGGTGTGGATGCCACAGATGATTGTGCACAGGTTATTAATCTCAAAAACAAATCCTGTCCACTGTCTGACGGCCGTGGTGAGCTTTAGCGAACCATGGCATTTGCCGCTGCTATTCACAGGTTTGCATTTTGTGATCTCGGAGATTCCTCGACGGTTTCAGGTTAGAGTGCAGCATTCGTGTCTTCTTCTCGCGGAGCATCTTGCAAGGCTCACATTTTTGCATGCCAACTATGTCACTGTGAAATTTTGACAACATTGGAAGAAGTCTTGATTGGAATGGATTAAAGAAAATAAAAATTCCTTATTTAATAATCCTACAGTCTGGAATTTAATTATCTTATCAATTTGGTCATGATCTGGACAGACAAAATAAAGCGAGGCATACAGGCTGCATGAATTTTGCCAATTCCTATTTTCTGAATTCGACGGCAAACTTAAATCACAAGAGTTGGTCGGGTCAACAAGTGCCGCTGTTGTAAAAGTGCTGGTGCTGAATTACAAAAAACCTTTTGTACATCCCCCCACTGCAAAGTGGAAAATTCGTTTCATTCATCCATCCAAGACATCATCAGGCAGGTGTGGCAATTTCCTTCACAGCATTGCAATGTGAAACATTCTCAATCTCTTCCTGTGAGTATGGTCGCTTTCCATTGTATGACATGAATTTTTTTAGATATGTGTTCCAGAATGCAGCCAGCGGTGGAATGCTTTGCTGAATTGCGATGAGACCACTCAAGTTTGCCACCTTTTGCGCTTACAAAATCAGCAGACATTTTGTGTAACTGGAACATTGGAATGCTGTGAATGTAACGATCAAAGGAGGTTGTGAATTTTCTCTTTCTGCGTTGTGAGAAATCCACAGAAAAAATTCCTGCATTCCGAGGCATCCACAGAAAACCAGTCGTGTGGTAAAAAACAAGCTAATGCAAATTGCTAGATTTGGCAGGCCTGAAGCATTCGCAGTGTCAAGTTTCATCCCATGTGCCAGGCAAGCAATAATTGTTTTAACTTCCAGAAAGAAGCAAGAAAAGAACGAAACGAAATATGATCACAAGAACCGCATAGTAGCTGCGAGCTGCCCTTTTCCCAGTTCTCATGATGGGGATTCCCAACATGCAAAACTTCGCATCAATCATGCACATTTTTGCATTGAGCACCCCCAGGTGCAGCATGTTTCAGTCCACAGCATTGTGAACCTAACAATATTCTCAAAGCTCTGCTGCTCGATTCTACGACTGTGGCGGAAGAATGACTGATGGACGAATCACTTTAAAACAGCCAAGCTAACGTTATGGCCGTCCCTGGACAATTGGCCTTCTATGTCCCATTGACCTATCTAATGTGCATACATTCTCTACGCTGGATAACACTGCACACTTTTTCTCTTGCATTTTGCCATTTACTTGTCTTCGGAGATCATCAGCAAACCATCATTTGTCAACGTCTTGTGCTTGTGTTGAATGTTCGGTTGTGGATGTTGAATGTTCGGTTACAGGTCCAATGACCTGTTTGAATGTGGAGAAGACCAAGTTTGCAGTAAATAGGCTGACAGCAATTAGTAGGTTGACAACAATCTCAATTAGTAGGTAGACAGGATTTATCAGGTTTGGGTTGTCCATTTTGTCATCGAGAAAGAATGAAAAAGAACCGCACTCAAGTCAAATCCGTGAACTTAGCCCACTCCACATTCGGACAGTTCTATGGAAATGTTACCAAATGTTCATGTGCTGGTGGTATGCTATCCAGCCAATCGAACTCGGTCCGACACATGATGGGTCTTGGTTGCAAAAAAGTCACAGCGGACTAGATCTGACAAAAGACCACGAGGTCCGAGAATTTGGGGTGCATTTTTTACTTTTGAATGTTATCAGAAAGGAAACGTCAACAGGTTGCAATTTTCGAACCATTTCATTTTGTCTCTGGTGTTCAAAAATTCCAGGGAAAATTACACCCATTGGGGTTGCTCCATTCACTTTTACGGAGGGTCGACATCTGTGTGGCAGCATCTGAGGTTTTCTCACCATTTCCATAGCATTCGAATTTTGATTCAGAAGTCAATTACCCTCATTTTTCTGCAGGGCGTTTCCCGAAACATGATCATCATTATGAACACTGTGTGCTGTGTTGAGAGCTGAGTGGCCGTGGGAATCTCTATGGTTACACGCCTTCAATGTACGTACTTGTCTGTTTTGAAGCAACCGATTTTGGGAACATGGTTGATGGTCTTGTCGGCACAAGGGATCCGAGAATTTTAGATGGCGCCGACATCAGAGAAGTGTCTTCAATTCGGCACTTTTTTCAGTTTCAGAGTTTACTTGCAATAGAAACTGCACATGCTGCCACAATGTGGTGACATTTTCAAATTTTCGCTAAGAATAAGAACCACAGATGACACCACTGGCCGTATTTATTCCCCATTGTAACTCACCCTCAGGTTCAACTCAAAAGCTAATTCAACAGACGGATCGCAAACAGTGGAACTTTTTGGTGTTGACAGAACCTTTTGAGGGTCGAAGGAAGCAGAAAGGAAGCTTTCATCATGAAGCTCATCGCAGCTTATCCAACTTGAAGTCATCACTGGTAGCCTTTTCCTCTTGCGAAATGAGCATTCTGCTTTGCAAGCAACTTGTGTGACCTCCAGTCTTCAGGAGTGTTTGCAAATGAAACACAAGGTTAAAAATAAAGAAAAGGTTAAAAATAAGAAAAATATTCTTGGTGAGGTCAGTTGTTAACTGCTGATGTACAGGCCCGCTGAGAGCTTGCCGTGGGTCCTTTGGGTGCAAAGGAATGCAAGAACTGTCACATTGGAAGTGGGATATGAGACTTCTGATGTTCATGGTAAATGACATTTAATTTAAAGGCAAGAATACAAGTCTTAGAAGAGAAGCCCTACATTGGATTCCAGATCTGCATCTGCAAGGTACAGCGTGTGACGCCATTTCGTCTATTTTCAGCAAGATCCCTATTTCTTGGGGGGACATAGCCCACATCCTCCCATACATGGGTGCAGATTCTGGGGGGACACATCCCCCCAAGATTTTAAAAGTCATGAATTGCCCCAGTCCCACCCAAAATTTCAGTTATGAATTTTCTCTGCCGAAGATGGAAATTTGAATCGGCTGATATCCTGCCAGAAAAGCTCCATAAATCAGTTTCCTGGTTCACTAAAATTTTAGCAAATAGTTCATAATGTTTTATGTCATGCGTGGTTCATTATCACAAGCTATCACTGTCATGCCAATGCGCAATTGCCTCAACCACACTTTGTTTGTTGTGGCCAGCCAAGGTGCTTTGAAGGAGCCGAGTTGTGACAAGTTGGTTTTTCTTGGTGAAGGCAGAATTTGCGCCTAGAGAAGACCGAGACCATTCAAGTTTGCATTCCTGATTGCATCTATCACCCCTCCATTTTTCCGATCAAGCAAGCCTTGTGTTGATGTGCACGTCCGTGAACGGAATTCTTCATATCTGTCTACTCACCTACCCATACCGCACCAGCCTAACACGTGATCCTTCCACTGAGTACACATGATTTGTGAATTGAAGGACGCATGCACTCACAGGGTGGTGAAACTCCTGAATCGCACATGAATAAGAAAGTTGTTTTGCTTTAGTCAAGGACAGGAACAAAGTAGGATTTTCCTTTCCTGTAAAATGTCTTTTTTTACAATACTTTTGTGGAAAATCCACAATTATTTTTCATCAAAAATGGACCTGAAATTTCAAAATTTCTTCAACTTCTGGGAGACTCCCGTCCCTCAGACCCCCTATCAGGGGCTCTGCCCCTTGAAACCCCGCTGGGGCGCTGCCTCGACCCGTACACTGCTGGGGGCGTAAACTGCTGGGGGGCTTCGCCCCCAGTCCCCCCTCCAAAATGTATTCCCACATCATCCCCCCCAATGTTCAACCCAGACCTACACCCTTGCTCCCATCCGAAAGGTTTCCCAGTAAAACCCGGTTTTCCGACGTATTTCATAGGGCCTTGATACAGGCCCACAGCACTTGATGTGAGAAGTTTTACACGACGCTTTTGGATTACAGCAAAAAGAAAAGAAAAAGAATACCAACCTCTCAAATCAAACCGCTGTTCACTCGATGCTATTGTTTTTTTTTAAACCAGCCAAAGCTGTACGTGGGGTTTTCAAAAAGTTCGTAGAAACCCACATGCAGACTTGCAATGCAAGCCATATTTTTTCGTGCTTTCTTCGCATTTTCTCCTTGAATTGTGATGCACATACAGGGTGGCCCAAAAAAACTACACTGAAAGTTTGATGTAAAATTGCATTACAGATATCTATTCTGATATGTGCTTCTCGTTTGTTTTTTCGATCTATTCAGAGCTGACTTTTACTGAAGTGCTTAGTGGCTCGTTTCCTTGATGAGCAATGGTTCAGTTTAGTGTCTAGTGATATTGAGAGAGCATTCGTGGTCGAACACTGCGGGCTTCCTAGCTCTAAGTTAACCGGCAAAATTTCCGTTTCCTGGATTTGAAAGAGTTGGCGAATTCACTCAAAAACCACTCCACCCACAACGGATTACCAGGCCATCATCTGACAGCCGAATATCCCCACCACAATCCCGAAATTGCGGCAAAAATGCTAGCAGTTATCCCTGCCATATCCCAGCCAATGCTCGCAGCAATTTTCGCCAAGCTGAAAAACCGTCTGGCCAAATGTCTCCAAGCAGAAGGGCAGCATTTTGATGCATGAAGCCTTCCTATCGAAACTATCGTTGCACGATACGCTCTCCCACAGCTCCTCAGAGCAGTTATCCGAAATAAAACAGCTTTAATCATCCATATTTGTCATCGTAGTTTCAGTGTAGTTTTTTTTTTGGGCCACCCTGTAGTGGGTGGCTTCTCCAACTTCGATATGCCCTCCTGGAAGAGGAGAACTGGGTGGCCCTCCAGTCATTCCTTCTCTGTTGCCATCACATTTCTTCATTGCCCCAAATTTTTTGCATACGAGGGAATTTTTCAGATTTGGGAACAAATCAAGAGTTGGTTGGAGCCAGGTGCAGGGAATAGGGTGGATGGTACTATAATTCAAAGCTTCGGTTTTGATTAGCAGCCACATTGACAAGTTGAACAACTTGCAGTGATGTTGTCTTGATGGAAGGTGGTTCCTTTTTTGATTATTTTCTGGCATTTTGCCTTAACTTCAGAACCTCAACGTGTGTTTAAAATCTGCGTTGTGTTGTCCTGCCCTGACAAATCAATATTTTCCTGGCAAATTCACGGATTCGGTAAATGTTCCATGGCAATAAAGGCTGTTTTGCCCTGGCACTTCAATGGCCATCTTTGCAGGACACCCTGTACTTCCTGGCTTTCACAAAACATTTGGCCACAGTTGAATTCAGAGCGGCAGACAATCCTGGTGCTGCCTGCAACTTACCATGAACGTGCCTCGAAAAATACAGAAAGCAGGAGACGATACCTGAATACAACCGAACCTCATTTTTCTCCAACCACAAACCAATCGTCCAACCTGCATGGACATCAAGTGATACGCAATCACTGATTTTTATCAAAACAAACCAAAATCCAACCTGCATGGACATCAAGTGATACGCAATCACTGATTTTTATCAAAACAAACCAAAAGTCAGCAAGGACAGTATCAAAGGACAATCGTTTAACCTGGCAAAAGTGGGCCCGAATAATCCCCACTTAAGGGTAGATTTCTACGAACTTTCTGATTGCCCTTCGTACTAGGATTGGTCGGATGTCAAAGCACCACCCTGGAGGTACATGAAAAACCCGGCCCTTTCAGACCAGATAAAAAACCCTCCTTGCACTCCCAGATAGAAGCTGCAGGTGCAAATAAAGCAAAGATTTGGAAGAGAGCCTTCAAGGGATACTCTTTCACTGAATCATTCGCAAAGCTCTTCCACCAAGCTTCTGTCTGCTGCCACCAGACACCCGGCTGTTGTTATTGTAGATCTTAGCATAAAATTCCAACTCATAGCCCTTTCAAGGGGGGAAGTAATTTGACGAACCTGAATTGTTCCCAACAAACTCTGCTGCAATTCATCAAAAATTGCTTGTCCGCATTGAAAAAAGTGGTCTGCCATCCTCCAGAATAAATGTGATCATTTTTCAATTTACCAAAACGGTATGACTTTAGCAAATAGGAGTTTCGAACTGATTGAATTCTTTTCATGGGCCCCTGCATGTGGGCACCCCAGATTTGCCCCCTCTCAGTGGGCCTGGATCTGGGTCGGCATAAGTGTTGATGTGTCGCCTGGGATGAACTTAAAACAATTTTGAGTTGAAGGGCATAAGCCGGAATTTAGGCCCTTCTGCCACAAAGACACAATCATAATACAGCTGACGTCAAAAGGCATTTGCCGCAGTTCATGCGCAGCTTATGCCCTTTTACCAAAAAACGAACCTGAAAAAGGCATGAACTTATGCCCATTTGCCACTCAGCCCAATATGCAAGAGGCTTATGCCCTTTGCACAACTGATGGCTGCTGTATTTTAATGGCCTTTTAGTGCAAATGTCCTTTTGCCAGTTATGTGGCATGGGCTTGGCTAGCAAAATCTCTGGAAACATGAATTTTGACAAAAGTGGCACTTATGCCCTTTTGCCAAATAAGGGTCGATATGCTGTGTTTTTCCACGAGCGACATTTATGAACACCGGACAAATGACCATTGCAGAACAAAGCTCGTGACAATGCCTTGCACCGCCTCAGGGTTGTGCAGATCTTAGCCTGATCCCGGCCAAGATAAGATTGATTGTGTTTTCCATTACATGAATGATTTTTTTTTATTCATATTTAAGAAATATTCAATTATTCATGCCAAATAGCACGGCACAATAGAGCTGAAATCTGCAGCAAGAAACTCAGTTTTGTGTGCTTAATTTTGTCAAAAAATAAAAAATGTAGCAGTTTGACAGTTTTGTATGTGCATACAAAACATGTACAAAATAGTTTTGAGTATTTGAAAAAATGGTTTTCTGTGTGGAATGTTGTGAAGGAACTCGATCCTGATCCTTGACGTACAGAAGACACAGCATTCTCAGTGCTGGCTGACCCACCACTGCTAAAATTGTTTTTTTTACCCTTTTTATTGTTCTTTATGAACCAGTTTTTACATCTGTTACCTACAGTATGTTCGTAAAAGAGGGACTCAAATTATAAATAAAGCCTTGGCCTTGCAAGGTGTCTGGTCAAAAAGTCAGTGGCAGGTCATGAAATTTCATTTGCTGCAGGCACTTAATTTGTAACTCCATTTCATTTGCCTGGTGGCAGCAGGCAGGAGCTTCGTTGCAAAGCTCCTTTGCGAGATTTCAGTAAAGGAGTCCTTGAAGATCCCCTTCTGTTCTCTGCGAATTATTTGCAACGCAGCTTCTGTCTGGGGCTGCAAAAAGGGGGGTTTTACCTAGCCTTCGGGTCTATCTGACCTGGGTATTTCCC
>JASGXE010012331.1:0-14039 GCA_030068105.1 Sinentomon sp. SZTP_YWyxl
CGTTAAAACTTCTTTAATTATCTAAATAAATACAAATCTTACGACTCTGGCAATATGTCCAATCAATTTACCTGCCACGTTGCACCCCAAAAACATGTGCCATGTGCTGACATCCGGCGAAACGTATAATACGTGCAAGGTGTGTAAAATAAGAAGTGAAAGAACTGCGCTTCATTTAACATGGAGTCAAATGGGAGCAGAAATGAGACCGAAATGTGTACTGCTGGATTGCGGCGTATCAAGGCGGAGTGCGCTACGAAAGACATGCGAGTGAATGGCGGACCGCGGTGCGATGCCCACAGAAAGTTAAATTTCTCCTGAACAAAGCGACGGTTTTTGATGCGGCTTGCTGTGGTGCAAAGCTGAAAAATGAGCGCTTCCACACATGTATAATGATCGCAACCTTTCGTCGGGTAAAACTCTAAACCATTTGAGTAACAAAAGTGCTCAAATTTCGGTGTTATAAAATTCCGGGTTCCTGCCAGGCATTTTCAAAGATTGTGCAAATTTTTCCGTTACAACATGGTTACGGTCAGCGGAAGAGTTGTAGAGGAAGCCTTCTAGTTTCCAAAAATACCAAATCGTTGAATTTGAACACCATTTGGCAATTTTATGGCCTGGGAACCGCGGCCTCTTCCCCGCTCAAAAACGAAACGATGCATCGTTTCGTTTTTGAGCGGGGAAGAGGCCGCGGTTCCCAGGCCATAAAATTGCCAAATGGTGTTCAAATTCAACGATTTTGGTATTTTTGGAAACTAGAAGGCTTCCTCTACAACTCTTCCACTGACCGTAACCATGTTGTAACGGAAAAATTTGCAGAATCTTTGAAAATGGCTGGCAGGAACCCGGAATTTTATAACACCGAAATTTGAGCACTTTTGTTACTCAAATGATTTAGAGTTTTACCCGACGAAAGGTTGCGATCATTATACATGTGTGGAAGCGCTCGTTTTTCAGCTTTGCACCACAGCAAGCCGCATCAAAAACCGTCGCCTTGTTCAGGAGAAATTTAACTTTCTGTGGGCATCGCACCGCGGTCCGCCATTCACTCGCATGTCTTTCGTAGCGCACTCCGCCTAGATACGCCGCAACACCGCAATGCACTTTTTGTGCCACGAAAATCCCGGAGTTCGCTCACTTGTTCTTTTACACACCTTGATACGTGGGTTTTATACGTACGTATAATACTACGTATAATACCATAAATTTTACCGTATAATACGTGACGTATTATACCTACCCATCCCTGGCACCAACACACAGCAAAATCACTTCAGTACACTCTTTTAAAGTCAGCGCCATCACTAAACACTCTAAGACAGCTAAAGAAGGGGAGGAGAAAACAGAAAAATTACGTAAAAACCAGCAAACAACAAATAACACTGCTGAGCCTATGTTGCGGGACTTTTGGAACACCCTGTACATAGTTTGAAATTTCCTGCTTCATTTTGCACTCTGCATTTTTTGCTCATTTAATCGGCCATTGCCCATTTTCAATCTATCGACTTTGTTACGAGATAAGGATTTGGAGAATCAGTGTTTTCTGTCACTGCCCTTTTTTCATGACAAGTTTCAAACACCGTTTTCTGAAAACCATTTTTCGCATGAAAGTCTCCATTCTGGGTGGAATTCTTGCACCACAGAGTTGAGAATTGGCAGTTTCAAGTTTTTTTTATCGCAGAAGTCAGTGACAGAGTAGAATTTTGTGATTCTTGTGCCTCGGTGCTTTTCTAATAGCTTTTTAAAATTTGCCTCCTGCATTCTAGCGAATTCGACTTTTTTTTAGCTGTGAAACACACACTTACAATGTCAAAAAATGGCTCTGTCATGCACTTTTTTGGTCAATTTTGACTCTTTTTACATAAACAAAGTGTTAAAATTGGCCATTAAGGCCATCTGGTATTGCTTTAAAGGTTACAGCTAGGAATTTTCAGGTAGATGGCTGCCAAACCTGAACCAGAAGTGTTAAAGAGAAGTAGATCATGTGACAGCACCACCAAAATACTCCGAAGAGTGAACTTTTTACCACTTTTCTGATCTTATGATAAGTCTGAACCACCAGACTTTCAATTCAGTAATCAGTTGGCAGTTAGGTAATCAAACCATTCCCGACATTTGTGGCATCGGTTTGAAGGAAATCCCAGCATGGATTTGCAAAAATGACCGCCCAATCCAGTGAACAAGGCCCATGATTTTATATTGGGGTCATGGATGAATTTCATTCTGGCAAGTTTCAGAGAGTTTCACCTTTGGCCTATCTGTGCTGCTTTTCATTGAGACCTCCAGTCGTAATTTTAACAACCTCATTTCTTGTCAATTGAAAGTGCCCATTGCGTCGCCTTTTGGACAGAAAAGAAAAATACCACAAAAGGTGGGTATCCCTCGACTGGCATCTTTCATTCTGCCCGATACCCTCAAATCTATGTCATCGTGTACCCAAAACATTTGTTTTTATTTTTCCTGGGGACCATAGGCAACAATGCCACTGGATTGGGGCAACCCTGGGGTGGCATGAAGCAGCATGTTAACCAAAATTTTATGGTGCCGATGCAACGCAACGCAATGTTATGTCTGCGTATGGGTCTGCAGCCATCCTTTCCGGTAGCCATTACCCGCAGGGCCGGCCCGACCGTACGGTCAAAACGGCATTTGCCCAGGGCGCCAAATTTTCAAAGGGCGCCATGTCCGCGATGTATTTGTGCCAGGTTATGTAAAACAGGCCTGCGTGGACACCGACTGCGGGTGCGGAAATGTACTCGGCTCATGTCTTGTCTTTATTTATTTATTTTTGAACAACAAAACAGTGACACGATCGGCACTGCTGACAAAAACAACATTACACAGACACGAACAAAGAAAAAAAAAAACAGCAAGAAAAAATGTTACGCTAGCGTCGTCAAAGGGTCAAAAACTTAAAATCAACTCCAACTGTGAACATTTGGGTTGGTGCGGGAGATTCGTGCCATAGAATTTGAAATCTGTGGAGCATTCTTCGGAAGGCTGCTCCACTGGTTGATGGAAAAAAAGAATTAGCGTTGGCTGAATGCTGAGCCTGTGGGTGATAGAAGCTAAGACCATTGTCCGGACGGCGCAATAGGTTTTAATGGGGACGGACGGCGCTATAGGTTTTTACGGGGGAATAGAAAAATCATATGAACCTGTGCGAGGATGTCAGAAAAAAAGCTGAAGGCAATGGGCATCTCGCCGCTGCTGCAACGATGATCCAAGTTCGGTGAGAATCTCGGTGACACTGGCAGTTCGCTCATATCTACCCGAAATTGCTCTGGCTACTCTTCTTTGAGCGCTTTCCAATGCTTTAATATCGCATTTTTTCACCGGATTCCACACTGCTGCACAAGCATATTCAAGGGATGGCAAAACAACAGAAACTCAGAGAACTTCCCATCACCCAAGGACGGAAGAAAGGTAGGCGTTATTGTTAGCCCAGGACCAACATGCAATATCCCACCACCCCACAAAGAACCGAAAGGAAGAGCAAAAAAGGCTACAGAAAATGGGTATCTTCAGCAATTCAGGTCAACAATAATTTATTAATTTTTTATTTAGAAACTGCAATTTGAATCCTGAATGAACTCCTAAATCTCAAGCATTTTGGACCTCAGGGGAAGGGAATACCGACAAAAAGCATTACCCCGTAGAACCCCACTGAGGCTTTACCCCGGACCCATAAGTGACAGCGCACCCCCTTTGGATCTGGCCCTGGGCTGGGGCGCAAAAAACCAAACTGCCCGGGGCGCCAAAAAACCACGGGCCGGCCCTGATTACCCGAGTCAGTTCCCAATCCAGTGAAATTTTGCAAAATTTTCAGTTCAATCTGAAGGCTGGGACCTTCTGCTGCAGTATTTGCTGCTGTTGCTCAGTTTGTGTGGCTTGCCAGTTCTGTCCATTCTTCAACCAACCAGTGGTGAATTTTCTGGAATCAGGGATGAGTAGCATCATTGGCAAGGGTGAGATGTCCACATCTGCGCAGTGTTAAATGGGTCCCAAAAAGTAGACCACAAAATGGTGACGAACCATTCATTGACTGTTGTATCTTCATGGTTGGAAACAATTAAAAGTAACTCGTCTTGCTTGCCTTATTCAATGCTAAATGAAATAAAGGTTTCAAGGGGAACAGATGTGCCTCTATTTATGCTTGTCAACAGTGATTGTGCTCCCGAATATAGTGCAATTGTATATTGTGCTCCCAAATATAGTGCAATTGGTAAAATTCTAAAAAGGACGTCAAGTATCTGTAGGTCTACAGTTTAGCCAAATTGTCAAAAAAAAACGACCTCGACTTCGTTACCATTGCACCAATTCACGGCTGCTCAGGGGCAAAGTGGCATGGAGCTATATTTACAACCACCTGCTGGTTGGTTTCTGTACTAAATCTGTGACATGCTTGACGACACAGACTTACATCGGCTGGTTGGTTTCCGTACTAAATCTGTGACAGACTTGTAGGCGCAGACTTACACCGGCTGGTTGGTTTTTGTACAAAATCTGTGACATGCTTGACGACAGAGACTTACATCGGCTGGTTGGTTTCCGTACTAAATCTGTGACAGACTTGTAGGCGCAGACTTACACCGGCTGGTTGGTTTTTGTACAAAATCTGTGACATGCTTGACGAGACAGACTTACATCGGTTGGTTGGTTTCCGTACTAAATCTGTGACAGACTTGTAGGCGCAGACTTACACCGGCGGGTTGGTTTCTGCACTAAATCTGACATGCTTGACGACACAGACTTACATTGGCTGCTTGGTTTCCATACTAAATCTGTGACAGACTTGTCGGCGCAGACTTACACCGGCTGGTTGGTTTCTGTACCAAATCTGTGACATGCTTGACGACACAGACATGCATCGGCTGGTTGGTTTCCGTACTAAATCTGTGACAGACTTGTAGGCGTAGACTTACACCGACGGGTTGGTTTCTGTACAAAATCTCTGACATGCTTGACGACACAGACTTACATTGGCTGTTTGGTTTCCGTACTAAATCTGTGACAGTCTTGTAGGCACAGACTTACACCGGCTGGTTGGTTTCCAAACTGTGTCAAATCTGTAACATACTTGCAGGCAAGACTTTCACAGGCTGGGTGGTTTCCGTACTAAATCTACCACAGACTTGTGGGCACAGACTTTTACATGCTGGTTGGTTTCCACATCAAGGGGCGACAAAACCCTAAAGTGCATCCATTTTCAGAATGGTCCGCGCCAAAACTTGCAGCAAAACAAACGTGGGAGCGGGGCATGACAGAGGTGTCCAAATTCTGAACATTCTTTGCCTGAATATCCGAGCTTTATCATTTAAGCGCGATTGGAGAACTGAAATTTCTGCAAGCGCCGCTAGCTCAGTGGCACGGCACTGGGCTTCAGATCCGAAGAACGTGGGTTCGAGTCTCCCCATTGGCAAAATTTTTTCATTTTCGTTTGGCACATGTTTGCTTGGACAAAACATATCACAGATGGAAAAGCAACCCAAACATGATTTTGAAATTTTCCAGACATGAATACGTGTGCCTGGTTTCCAGTTGATGGTAACAACAGCAAATGTGGCCTAACGCCATTGCAGGTCGATGCCAATTGCCATGGGATGGCCAGCGAAGTTTCGGTTCACCGCTGCGCACCAGAAGTGCACATTTTAAAAGCAGGAGCGGAACGACAAGCAAACCAGACAGATCGTGGTCACAGAAAATTGAAAAACATCCGAAAAGTAGAATTAGCAAAAGATTAAGAGGTGAAACTGACAGAGTTTCGAAAATTGAGGACACCGGCTCAAAATCTACGAATCTTGATTTTTGCTCAAATTTGCACATCCCTGACTGCAAAAAGTGCACGGACCATTCTGAAAATGAACAGACTTTAGCGAGTCGATTTTTTTCAAAAAATGTGTCTGCAGATTTTTCATGGGTATTGCGCAATGGAGTCTCCAGAATTCAAAAATCAAAACGGTTTTTTTTGACATCTTGCTTGGTCCTCCAGATACAGCTGATCATGCGGTGGACGGACAATCACTTTTCAAAGGAGTTTTATAGTTTTTTAAAGTCGTTTTTCTCATACTTTCTGCCTTCACGCATTCGGAAAAATGCAAATTCTCAGCCAAATCAAGAGCTAGAAACTTGAAATTTGGTGCATTTACAAAAAAAAGTGGTCTAGGGCCATTGATTTGGACGCTATTGTATGTCTATGCAAGAACAGTAGAACATTTTTACCGCTTTTCATCGCGGTACAGTTAAAATTATTTCATGGGTGCCTAATTTGTGGGCAGAGTGCATTTGGCTGTTTCTGGCCAATTTTTTGGTCCATTTCGTGAAGATTGGTGCAAACTGGACTTTTCCATCCCTCTGGGAAGCCGAGCATTTGCAAAAGTCCTGCGTGCCAGATTATTATCCTTCAATTCATCATTGCATGAAAACGGGATGTGACAGGGATTTGAAATTTTGCATAAAAGTTTCTTTTTTCGGTCCCAAAGTGTGTGCAGAATTTCATCTAAATCGGCTGGAAAGCAAAAAAGTTGACTCGCCAGGGTTTTGTCCCCCCTTAAATCTGTGAAACGACTTGTTGGCATTTGCAAGCAGTTGTGCTAAATTTTCTTTATGAACATCTTTCTACTAATTTCGTTTGTTTCCAGGTCCTTTGCCGCAGGACAACACCATGTGGAAAGCATCAGCTGCTACTGAGATGGCATCCTGAAGATATGTTAGTTTTTTTAATTTGTGGCTCACCCACGATACGTGTTGTGCCATTTTTTGTAATAATTTGCAATTAGAGCTTAGAGTAACATACTGCGTGCAGTCAGTAAGGCTAAGCGACAATGCTGTGCTGCCCTTTTACCAGCACTCCCGATGGAGATTCGATAAGAGCAAAATTTTCGCCTCGATCACGGATATTTCCCGCTGCTTTTTTGCCTAACCTTAGCATTGAACAGCCAGAAATAATGTAGCCTGTGGTGTTCTGACCGACTAATGACTGAAACAGCCAAAGTGAAAGCTGGTCCTGGACAAATAGACCTCTGTGAGACCCATTTGATAAATGCAAACTTTCTTGACTCTGAATTATCATCATTATACTTTCTCACTCTTGCAATTTGCCACTTTATTTGTCTTTGGAGATTTACGAGATGACGAAAACATTTCTAGTTATTCCAAAGGATGGATGTCGTGCCATTGATAAATCCTTTGTTGTCAAGCTGATCTGTCCAATCTCATCAGCAAATGTCAACCGCTTGAGTCGAATGGTCAAGTGCTTGCGCCATGCTGTCCCAACACTCAATTTGTCGTTGGTTGTAGTTTTCAAACAATTTCTGTCTCTGGTGTTCGAAATTTTTTTTCGGAGCCAATTAAGGGAGAGTCCCTGGAAAATTGGGTTAAAATGTTCTATTCTTCCAGTTTGAAAGTTTTACGTATACTTTGTTAGATTTTGTGTAGTTTTCTGAGCATTTTCAAATTGCGTCTAAAAGAATTGAAATCGTTAAAATCGGATGACGAAATGATGATTCTGCTGCAGTTCTAAGCTGACAAGTCCTGCTTCGCCAGATAATTTTTTGGCAAATTTCTAACTGCCATTTTTCTCAGTTTCATCTTTTCCATCTCATCCTGATATTCGAAATTCATGCATTCCTGCAATTTTAAAGATATCAAGCTGACATTTTGACCACTTGGCCATCATTTTATGCACCTTTAGACTTCACAACATTGTCAAGGCTATGGTGCTCAATCTCTGCAATCCGCCTGCTGATTGTGAAAGGCAAAAATTGAAAGACCGATCCATGTTGATGACACGACACTTACAAAGTTTGAGTCACCAAGAATAATTAGTTTCTGAATGCATGAACATATTCTGCAACATGACTTTTCATAACCTTTTGGCCTTTCCTGGCTTGTGGCTGAGGTCAACTTCCAGATTTTTTGTGGGAAGGCAAGGCCTCTTTTCATACCTATCTCCTTTCAAGCAAGATGATAAACAAAAATCTCTGGAGGATTCCACCCTTGACCCTTCAAAAAAAAAATCTCTGGAGGATCCCACCCTTGACTCGTCTGGGATTGCCAGGGGGCAATTTCACCATGATCATTATTTTTGGAAAGTATGTAGGGGCATCAAGGATTTTAACCATTTTAATTTGATTCGAAAATTTCAGAGGTCAATTACCCTAATTTTTCCCAGGGCATTTTTGCAGTTTTGTCGGGGACTGGAATAATTTGAGCCCCATCATTTTCTCGTGATATTGAGGAGGACAACACTTTTATGGAGGCTTCCGGTTATTTTTACCTGTTTCCGGATTTCTTTTACATTTTGGGGGTCAATTGCATCCTTTTGGGATGGTCTAAATTTTAGCCAGCCCCCAAACATTTCAGAAGATACTGATGCGGGAACATGAGGTGTGGATCTCTCGAGGGGGGAACCTTTGCGGAACTTTTTTAACCGATTTGGCCATACTTTGCATGCTACACACTCTTTGAGGTCTCTTTAATTCAAAATTCAATCGGATCAAAATTTCATGGCCAATTAAAGTTGCAAAAAGTGGCGAAACTTTTGATTGCTGCATTGCCAAAACCAAAAGAGCCACCACTGGTTTTCTCCGAAGTGACCCAAATTAAGTTAGATTTTGGCTAGAAATGTCGGAATGCTAATGCCCAACTTCACATTGGCTTCAAACAGAAACGTTTATTCCAGTCAAAAAGCAGAGGGCGTATCCGTGGGATATCTGGAAGGCAGAATTTTTCCACAATAATGTTGCAGTTTTCTCATCTGTGTCATCGGCGGTTTCAAGATGATGGCATTTGTCCAGTGCCAATAGGCTATACTGGCATTAAATAACCAGCTCGCAGATCAAAAAAGGTGGTCGGAAGTTGTAACAGCGTACCTGTGACAAAATAGTGGAAGATACTCCTTGCTGGGACATGTCATGTCCACAGTTGGTCATTATTTGCCCATAGTCCATCCCGACATTGAGCACCAAAAAGTAAAGAACAGGATGGGTTGAGTGAGGGCAGGTGCAGGGCTAAGCAACCATTTGCAAGCCATCTCTGCATACACGTTTTCGGTAGTTGAGCACTCAGATTTTAATGATTTTGGCCTGCATCATTTGAATGAAACTAGATGTTCTGTATTCGCAAGTTCTGCAGTGATTGAAACGTTGGCTTTGTATTACGAACCACTTTGAGTTTTTTTAACATTTATTAATGCATTTTGTCTTGGGTTAGTTGGGTTTGTTTTTTATTTTAGCCTGACTTTGGTGAGAAACGAACAGACACAAGGATAGATTGCTTGGTGGGATCGAATAAAAATTTTGGCGTTTCAGGGTCAGCCTGAGAATCGCTGAACAATTGAATTCAAAGTGACTATGATTTCAGTCATTATGGCAAAAAGAAGTGCAGCCCCGATCGCTGCATATTGGGTGGCATACCCACCATTTTTCATTTGGCTGTCTGCTGAACAAAGTCTGACTGTCTGTTTCAAACAAAGTACGAGGTGCATTCCAAAAGTACGTACCGTTTGTCTGCTGCATGAAAATGGCAGATACGTTTTGACTGTTTAGCAGCTCAAATTGTGCACTCATATTTACTCTCGGTCTGTGCAAAAAATGGTTCGTGGGTTGCATCTGGTTTTCTTGCAGTGACTGTCTCAGTGTTCAGAGTGTTTGCAGCACTGGTTTCGAGTAATTTTTTCCATTTGAAGAAAAATAAGCAATCACTGGAACTTTTACTTCCGAACAAATGCCACGTTGGACAGGTTGTGATACTGATTTGCTTTCTGACTGCACTGTATGGAAGCGACCGTGTGAATTTTAGGGAGCATGCTAACCCCAAATGGTCACGAATGCAGTGGCTACAGGACGTCAGTATCGAGCGAGGAAATTGTCATTCGAATTGGGCACCTGGTCATGAGAAAAAAATTGAAAGGTTGTGGTCTCGGCAAAGATACCAGGAATTCCAACCAAATCTGTGCACTGAATTATAAACTGCCATCTCAAATTAGCAAAGTCATGACATAGGTAATGGGCGACGAGAATTCAGTGGTGAGGCAAAAAACAACCACAAATTGACATCAGGCGAGTCATGGTCACAAAGAGGGTGGCAGTGATGAGCATCCTTTTTGGAGAAGATGGTCATCCACCACTGGTGACCACCTAGTCCTCTCAAAACGTTTGTAGACGTTTCCCTTAGGCAAAATCTGCAAATTTATCACCATCAAAAACAAATTCCAGCTGCAAGTTGACATGGATAGCGCTTTTGCCGTCATCAACGAAATTGTTTTTCAAATGCAAAAAGCTGGTTTTTGTAGACAGTGCACCAAACATCCCAAACAGAAACAGTTGCTGCAAGAAAACCATATGCAATCCACGAACCATTTTTTGCACAGACCGAGAGTAAATATGGGTGCACAGTTTGAGCCGCAAAACAGTCAATACTCATCTGCCATTTTCATGCAGCAGACAAACAGTACGTACTTTTGGAATGCACCTCGTAGACCGACATTGTTGAGCAATCTGCAATGTATGGGTTCCAAATCCAAAATGCTGCATGACGGAGGCATGGAAGAAAGGGATTTGCAAAGTTGAATTTGCACATCCCTGCATTTACTTTCGGTGTGATGCTTTCTTTGTCTGCGCAAATTTTGCTGCAGAAGAGTTTTGAGGGTTGCAATTTGCATAGAGCTATTGTAGTAACTCCTGAATATGATGAGATTCAAAGTGGGTATATGCCTGCGAAGAATTTCATCGTGCCTCCTCCCAAACCACCCAAATTTTGTCAGTTCCTCATCTCCACAAATATATTTTGTTTCTGACACCCAAGAATCCATTCTACAACTCCAAATCAAAAGTGTGGCGTGAACAGTTACTGATCCTTGAGTGTCAAAATGGCAAAACTGGACAAATTGAATAAAAAAAAATTAATGCTGCAAGATGCAAATGTGATGCATATTAGCCTACCAGATTTTTCTTTTTTGCTTTTGCGAGACAGCTTCGATTGTAGTGATTTATTTCTCCTGTGCCATTCTGATTTGCATGCAAATTCGTTTTACTTCCAGATTACCAGACGAATGGGTCAATTCCAGCAAGGCTGTGTTTGAGAAGGCTGTTCCAATCAGGGATCTGCCCCATTCGAAGCTGGTCTCGTCCCCAACTCATTCCACTCTTTTCGGAGAACCACAATCTCGGACCAAGCACCGACGGAAACCACGATCGTGGGACGCTTCAGAGCACACGTCTTAGCGTAGGAATTCACCCAAATAGTTGCTCTAAATTGTTTTAAAAATCTGTTTCCTGACATGGATGATTTTTCTTTGTTGTTCTCTATGTTTTTCTATCCCTAGTTCACTGCTGTAGACATAGATTTAAATCAACAGTGAATAATAATTGTTGTTAAGTCAATGACTAAAAAAATCAAATTATTAGAACTCATTTTTGGCTTGTGAATTAAAAACTAATTTAAGATTCTACTGCTACAAAATTTAATAATGCCTTTCGACACTATGTGTAGATTTATAATTGTTGAAACTGCCATTTTCTAGTGCCATCATTTTCGGTGTCTAGGCCATCCATCGGCAGCTGACATACGCCAACGACGGCATACATTTCGTTGGGGTTGGGTTTCCTATCGGGAAGTGCAGATTTTCAAAATTGGACAGGTGCAATTGGCAACCTTTTTGTGAGTATGCTGACATTTTTGTGTTATTTGGAAGCTTTGTGTTTTAATCTTGTTGAGGTGGGAATAAAATATTGTAGTTCCATGGACATCTGTCCTCACGAGGGTGTTTCAGGTACATGTGCCTGGGGTCAAGGCAGCGTTGCCTGAACTGGTCACAAATATCTTTTGGAGATAGTTCGTGGATGGAAAACGATAGTTCGTGGGATGGAGAACTCACACAATGGAGCAAAAACGTGATATTTTCATGGTGAATAGTCATATTTTTGTTCATCTCTTTTCCTGTTGACTGAGCACATTTTTTTTTCAAATTTACGATTTTGCAGTTCAAACTGGCATTTCCTCGTCTGCCAGGCACATGTGGTTGGAAAATGTGGCCAGTTGACGCAAGAGGTTTTCATTAAAGTGCTGATCTGTAAATGTACTCGTACATTGATTGCTGCCAATGGGATGTTGTCGGCTATATCCTTCGTTTTCCTTGGATCTTTCTTGACACTGCCAAACGCATCTGTGAAATGCTGGGTACCAAAGCTACGGAATAAAATTTTTATTCCGGAGCTTTGGCTAGGCACTATATTTTGATATCGTCTCTCTTTCCTATCGTTACTTACCTTTTACGAACATTCTCAGCCTCGAGATTGTTGAGGAAAAGTGAAGCTAGCGTCCGGAACGGAAAGTGTCACTTGTTTGGATTGCACAATTGTCTACAATTGCGACAAAGCGAGATGTAAAATGTAATGTTTGCCGGTTGATTTGCCTTAGGAAATTAACGTGTAAATTCAGGGTGCGGTAATTGTTTTGGCAACATTTGATGTGGTTCAAGAGGTATCGTTTATGAATTTTTGCCAGCTTTGATGTGTGTCGTTGTCGTAACGTAACAGACTGGTGAAATTGTAATGGGGATATAATTGGGCAGGAAGACTCGTAAGTGTGTTTTAAGAGATATTCGGTGTTCTATGGATTGATATTGAAAGTGAAAGGCTTGTAAATTTGCCATTTACGAGTTTATAGATTCTACATGGTAGGTCTATGATTAGACGTAATGGAATTGATGAGCTGTGTATTCGTAACTTTGAAATGCCCTGACAAGGATTCTGGATGTGTTTGTTACTTGTAAGTGTCCTGGCATTTCAAGACACGTGGTGCGTTATGGAGTCGAGGGTTATTTTACGCAAATGAATGTAAAGTAAATGGCTCTACAGGAGTTTGTGTTTTTTCGTAACATACGGAGATTGAAATGTATATGTTTGTAAATGAGCAATATGAATGTAATGATCAAGGTTATTTGTTACGGAGTTGGTCTTGGTTCGATTGACGGAGGCAACCAGCCATTCACTGCCAATGTGTTCACCTGAGTGTACATTCATCATTCATTAATTAATTCATTCATTCATTCTGTTCGTGTTCATATTCATAATTATTATTATTATATTATTCGTTGTCAATCTCATCATGTGTCATGATGTTTTCCAGTTATTGATAATCTTAAATCGAGTTTGGATCATTGTGTAAAATTTAAGTCGCGTTTCGTGAATTGTTGGTTTGCTGTTTGGTGGAACAAAATTTGTCGGTATCTTTTCTTTATACTTTTATTTTTATGTTTCCATTTCGGGAGGCAAACGTGGCCTCTTTCATTTGATAAGTTGTGTTGATTTTCGGGCAAATGGTGGTGGGGGTTTGAGGGCCCCATTTACTCAAGGCTCAGGTTTAGCCCAAGGCCTATGGCAGACAAAAGGACAGATGATGCTTTACTGCATACCAGATTTGGACAGGAGTACAGGAGTCTCCTAAATTCCCAAAAAAGGATCATTTCGATGCCACAGGGATGACACAGCCTGAGTGATTCGCCGTGCACAAATTAAAACGAGCTAAGTCCAAATCACTTTAATTTCTATTCTTGTGATTTCCTATTCAAAAAGCATTGTTGCTCAACAATGAAAAAAATTTCATTTCGTTTTCACTTAGTTCCTTTTAAATTGGGCACGCCGAATCACTTAGGCTATTTCATCCCTGTGGCATCGATTTAATTGGCAGGCCTTCTAGCGAGCTTCCAGATAAGTGAAAAGACTGACATGTAGAGTAAGGACTCCCACTAACCACTCTTCTCTTCCAAATAGCGATGTTTCACAGTTCGTAGGGAGGCCATTAAGCCTAAGAATTGCTGTAGGCGACTAATGCTGAATAGGACTGTCTGCTTAAAGCTACTAATGCTATACTGAAGCATGATTTGACATGGATGCTTAAGCTTGCTGTAGAAGATTGATATTGCCGCCGAGCTTTCTACTAATTCCAGGATTGATGTGGACATCTTCACCCGGGCCCGGGATCGACGATAATCTACAAGAATTATCTGAAGCAGAAGACCCTGTCTCGAAGGTGAG
>JASGXE010012332.1:0-14283 GCA_030068105.1 Sinentomon sp. SZTP_YWyxl
AAGCGGTAAAAAGTGTCGAAATCCATAAGTACCTTTTCCAAATGTGCCAAAATTGCCAAAAGAGCCGAAATCCTAAAGTGCCAAAGTGCCAATCAAGACAAAAAGCAAATTGAGAAAAGTGCCAAAAGTGCCAAAGTGCAAACAGTGCCGATCCCGCCCAAAAGGACAAGAAACTGCAAACTGCAGTTAAAGTGCCGAAATCCATTTTTTACTTTTCTCCATCTTTTTGACTTCATTTCAGGGATTCATGGTAACCTCGACCCCAACCAGCCACCCGGTCAAATGAATCAAGGACCAGTTGGACACCCTCACCCACACCCACCACCCAGGCCACTTTCGTCTTTGAACAACAACACCAACCCATCGTCCGAATTCAATCACCAGCAAATCATCAACCACCCCGATTCAGACTACATTGGTCAACAGCAACAGGCCCAACCACCGCAACAGCGACCTTCGAGCCCAGACTACATCCACGCAGGTAAGGATGTTGATGAAATTATGTTGAATGAATCCTGGTGTAAATGAATCCGTGTCGGAAAAGTAATAAATTGAATGAATCTTTGTTGGTGATGGATCATGTTCCATGAATCATTGTTGAATGAATCCTTATTGGTGAATGGATAATGTTGCATGAATCATTGTTGAATGAATCCTTATTGGTGAATGGATCATGTTGCATGAATCATTGTTGAATGAATCCTTATTGGTGAATGGATTATGTTGCATGAATCATTTTTGAATGAATCCTTATTGGTGAATGGATCATGTTGCATGAATCATTGTTGAATGAATCCGTGTTAGTGAATGGATCATGTTGCATGATTCATTGTTGAATGAATCTTGAATCCATCCGTATTGAATGAACCCTTATCGAGTGAATTCTTGAAAATGAATCATTGTTTGACATATCCTCTTCGAACACATGATTGTTGAATGAATCCTTGATGAATGAATCTTCGCTGAATGAATCCTTGTTAAATGAATGACGTTGAATTGAGACTTTAAAGAAAGAATCATCGTGATTGGATCCTTATTGAATGAATCCTTGTTGCTTGGATTCTTGTTGGATTAATTTTTATTTTCGTTATTTTTTATTTCTTTTTTTTTATTTTTTTCTGTTCCATATTTTTTGCTTTGACATCAGATGTATACACTCTTGTTCATCACTGTTCATGGCTATTCACTTTTTCATCTTTATTCCAAAGGTCATGGCGGGCCAAACAACGGTGGACCTTCAGGCCCTGGTGGTGGCAACCAGAACTTCTCATCCCACGCCATCAACGAAGGACTCGTTTGGTGAAATTCGACCGTTTTGTTCTTCAGTTGTTGTTAGACAAGTGATGCATTCATTGGCTCTCAGTTTGCGGAGTTGAAATTTGGTTTTTAATTGCCGGTTTTGAGAAACCCTCACATTTGCGCAGAAAATTTTCAAACACTGCACTCTAAATTGGAGGTTTCCGCATTGAACATCTTTAGAATACCTTTTCAACCTAGGCTCAGAAGGAAGTGTTCTTTTCGGAACATTGTATGGAACACGAAGTGTGTTCTTGGAACACCATTTTTCATGTCACAAATTTGGAACTCATGAGCGATTTGGAACACTTCATGTGTTCCAAATTACTGCTCATGTGTTCCAAATTTGTGACAGGAAAATGGTGTTGTAAAATAAAATCAGGGGACGAACAGTTATGGGAACAGTCACAGAAACAATAATGACTACACTCTAAACACGAAGTTCAGTTTGGAACACTATTTTTTAACATGGGCTTAGATGGGAGGTGTTCTTTTAGGAACACTTGTTCTGTTATTGGAACACACTGAGCGTTCCATTGGAACACCATAAGTGTTCCAATGGAACAATAAGGTGTTCC
Source organism: Sinentomon sp. SZTP_YWyxl (assembly GCA_030068105.1). Lineage (NCBI taxonomy): Eukaryota > Metazoa > Arthropoda > Protura > Sinentomata > Sinentomidae > Sinentomon > Sinentomon sp. SZTP_YWyxl. Next base: position 1,875 of record JASGXE010012332.1, read on the forward strand.
AATGGAACACTAAAGGTGTTCCAATGGAACACTAAAGGTGTTCCAATGGAACACTAAATGTGTTCCAATGGAACACTAAAGGTGTTCCAATGGAACACTAAAGGTGTTCCAAATCGCTCATGTGTTCCAAATCTGTGACAGGAATGTCACAGATTTGGAACACACTGTGTGTTCCATAAATGTTCTTTAAAGAATACTTCAAGCCCATGTTAAAACATAGTGTTCCAAACTGAACTTCCGTGTTTTGAGTGTATCATGATCCCATGTAAGTGACTGTACCCATTCGGTCGGCGTGGTATCCATGAAATGGTGGCAACCATCATCTGTAGTGGCATCGAAAATTAACGTCATTTATTTTAAAGAACCTTCTTTTAACCATCGTTTGTTTCAACCAGTGTTACGTAGGTATATCTTTCCCATGTGTCGTTACCTTTCATATCAAATCCTCCCATTTTTGCGGCTTTCTCCCTGTTTTCCGTGCTTAATTCTCTGATGTAAATATGCGTCTATACCGTCGGTCGACCTTTGTGTTATAATTTGAGATATTTTTACATCGATTTTATTACATTGCGATCGCGAATCTCACGTCTTTCGGGGTCAGTTATTTTGGTATTCGTGTCGTTGGTGAACACGTGAGCCCAGATCACATTGTTTTTCTCAGGGCGGGACTCCTATGTGCTAAGAATGGGGCAATTCATAACAAGAGCAAACTTCTGATTGAAAGCCAGAGATGGCAGCAATTTCAAGTTTGCAGAAGGCTGATGGCCGTCAATTTCATCATGGTAGTTACTCGGCTGCCACAGAGATGGCTACACTGAACTTTCACTTTGAAAATCGACTCACGAGATGGTGCTACTGTGGTGAAACGACTTGACCATCTGGTACATTGGTGTACCGCCCCGTTCAAGTGACTTTTTTTCGCCTCCTCTTCCCTGATCAAAAGGAAGCTAACTTTACCTAACCCAACCTAACCTGATCGACCCCATATCCTGCACCCCACCCCAGCGAAATCTAACCCCATCTCTCTTTTGTTTCTATTGCAAACTTAATTTTGCAATAGAAACAAGTTTCTCACTTTTAACCATTGTTGATTTGGCACTTTTATTTCTACTTGGGCAACGGAGGCAACAAATATATGGAATCACCATGTGGAATCATTATTATTTTTGTGCCTGTATACCTATTGCTGTCGTCAACCTACACTCTAAATTTGAGGTTTCGGTATGTAGGCGTAACACCTTGGGAACACCTTTTTTAACATGAGCTTAATGGAACTGCTCTTTTTGGAACATTGTTTGGAACACGTAGTTTGTTCTTGGAACACCATTTTCCTGTCTGAGATTTCGAACAGGAGCGATTTGGAACACTGCATGTTCGACATTTGTGACTGGAAAATGGTGTTCCAAGAACACACTACGTGTTCCAGTGTTCCGAAAAGAACACTCCCATCTAAACCCATGTTCAAAAGGTGTTCCCAAGGTGTTACATACCGAAACCTCAAATTTAGAGTACATTTGGTGTGGCCATCTTCCGGGACGTCATTGACGTTTTGCCTCTACTTTTTTTCTCAATTATTAAAGCAATCCAAACCTGCATGACCTCCTCAATGCCCATTTCTTGTTGTAAACTTACTGATTGGTGTCCACTGTTTGCCGTTGTCAACCTAATGCTTCATATCCGCCTTTTAGGCGCGGAAAACGTCCCGGAAGTTCTCGGATCCACATGTATTGGCTGCTTATTGTACCTATACAGGTGTTTCTGAAATTGATGGCCAAAATTCATTTTCCGCATCGTGGTGACGTTCTGAACAAAAAATGTAGAGTGACTTTTTGTCGTCCGATGACTTCTGGGGTACTCATCGAAAAAAAAACACGGGACCACACACTGCAATTCACGACATCACATTGAGGTCACAAAAAGCACCTGGAAAACAAATTGCAAAACAAAGTGAATGCCAAACATTACATTCTGAAAGGCAGAGAATATTCTCTGCCTTTCAGAATGCATTCTCTACCACCCCTGCATGTGTTGTTTAGCATTTGCTTTGTTCTGCAATTTGTTTTATAGGTGCTCTTTAGTGACCTCAATGTGATGTCATGAATTGCAGTGTGTGGTCCCGTGTTTTTTTTTTTTTTCGATGAGTACCCCAGAAGTCATCGGACGACAAAAAGTCACTCTACATTTTTGTTCAGAATGTCACCACGATGCGGAAAACGAAGTATGGCCAACTATTTCTGAAACACCCTGTAAATTTCAACCATATAATTTAGGGCGTTAATGATCGCTAAATTTGTTTGATGCTTTAACATTTAAATACCAGCCTGTAATTTAACAAATATTTTTAAATATTGTGTAATACGAGTGCCAAATTTATTGCATTTCAAATTTAGCCATTTGCTCTCTGGCTTTTAAACATTTACGGATGTAGCAACAAATGGGTTTGATTGATCATAAAAAATACAGGGATGTTCATAAAAACCTGTCGACGAAGATTGTCGAAAACAACTTTTTCAAAGTACAGACTTTTGAACATCTTTGTAAGTTCGAATTCACTGTATATAGGTTTATTTACGGAGTTACCTCCTCTCAATAATTATTTACAATACAAAGTTTTTTTTGCAAACACATGAAAAAACAGAACACAAATACAGCAATGCACAACAACAGTGGAGAACTTAGTTACAAAGCCTCAGAGCATTCCTCAAACGACCGTCTAAAATAGGAATACCGAGGGGTTCAGCGAAAACATTTCCTGGCAATTCATTCCACTCAGAAATAGTTCGTCTTTTGAATAAGAATTTTTCGATGTCTTTTTGCTGCTTATGGGGCATATTTTATATAGAAGCGTGGTCATTTCTGGAGTAGTACGATGGCACTTTAACGTAATGAAGCAATTCACCCAGCAACCTACATTGCCTACAAATTTGGAATATAGCCGGAAGTCCAGCAATGTTACTTCAACAAGAAGTTCCAACTTTTTTTAGAAAACTCTTTAAAACATGTCCAATAAGTCCGGATTTTTTCGCCGCACCCATAAGCCCGACATTGCATTTTGAGAGTTTGGCAGCTGCGTGTGCTCAACTCAAACCATTGTTTTCGACTCTTGGTTGGCAGGTTTTTATTGAACTTCCTGTATTTAAGCTCTCTCTGGTAGATGTTTCATTCAACACGGAATTTTGTTGTAAATAAAATCAAAAACTGATATAACAAATACTGACGTATTGATTTCTCAATAATTGCACACTCTTCTGTTTCTGAAGAGAGAGTTGTTGTCTATCTCCCATCAAAGTAACTTCTCTTTTTCCTGCTCAATCATCTTCTCTTCCCCCTTCCCTTCCTCCTTTTTCTTCCACTCTCTCATTCTCTCCATGCACCCCTTCCCTAGTCCTCCTCTTTCTTCCATATACTCTCTCATTCTCTCTACTCCCTTTCTAGCCCCTTTCCAGCCACACCTCTCACTCGTCGCTCGTTCTCTCTTCTCTCTCTCTCTCTCTCTCTCTCTCTCTCTCTCCTTCTCTCTCTCTCCTCTCTCTCTCTCTCTCTCTCTCTCTCTCTCTCTCTCTCTCTTCTCTCTCTCCTCTCTCTCTCTCTCCTCCTTCTCGCCATTCACCCCCTTTCTCTCTGTTCCACCATTTGACCTGACGTCTTTCATTCTTCGCAAAGGAATCTTTCAACGGCCTTTGTAACTTTGACTTAATTTTCAGCCTTGCTTCTGACATTCTTCAATTCAGTGCTCCAGAAACCAAGTGAATGGCGATGAATGACGCAGTACTGTAGCAATAAGAGCAACAGGAAATTGTGTCTGACCATCCATAGTGAGTCAGAAAAATTGTGTCTTCAAGAAAAGTCAAGAAAAGTGTGTTTTCAAAAGAAATCAAGAAAAGTGGTTCTTCAAGAAAAGTGTTTATTCAGAAAATTCAAGAAAAGTGTGTCTTCAAGAAGAGTCGAGAAACGTGTGTCTTCAAGAAAAGTCAAGAATAGTGTGTCTTCAAGAAAATTCAGGAAAAGTGTGTCTTCTAGAAAAGTCAAGAAAAGTATGTCTTCAAGAAACGTCAAGAAAAGTGTGTCTTCTAGAAAAGTCAAGAAAAATGTGTCTTCAAGAAAAGTCAAGAAAAGTGTGTCTTCAAGAAAAGTCAAGAAAAGTGTGTCTTCAAGAAAGGTCAAGAAAAGTGTGTCTTCAAGAAAAGTCAAGAAAAGTGTGATTGCGAAGAAAAGAACCTTCAAAGATAACAGAATGCTCTCATTCAAACGAAATGGTTTCCCTTCCCAGCCTGAAGCCAAAGAAATCTGTTCGCCTGAAAAGCAGCCTGACAAGAAGCCTGATTTTTTATTTTTCTCACAGAAGGATCTTTGGAAGGAATCTTTTCGCCTTGCATTTCCTTCAGCCATAATTTTATCCTGGTTTAAAGATGGCTACTTTCCCCACCATTTGGACCAACTTCGGTTGCATCACTGTACAAAATTTTGTGGGAAAATCTATATCATTCTAAATTCGTGGCAGTTTTTTAACTATTTTTGTGGCAATCATGCCATCAAATGGCGAAAAACGCAAGCGCATGTCATAAAAATTGCCAACAATGTAGTGACAATGGAGATTCCTGGAAATCTGTCATTGTTTGGTGGCATTTGGTACGCTACCAACTAAATGGTGCAAAGCTGCATGCTGCAACCTGATAAGTGCGGCAGTTTTATTTTTTCACTTTTAGCATGGGTGGCAATTTTTCTCTTTGCCTCGAATTGCATTTGCCATTCTTGGTCCATCATTGTCACAATTGTATGGAACGCCACCACAACCATTAGTTTAATCGTCTTTTTCGCTTTTAGTGGCAATTTATCACAATTTTTAGTGTACGATCTTCCACTCTCTAAATAAGCTGCTCTTCCTCTAAGATCACGACCCACCATATCTATAGTTTTCTTTTTATTTTCCGGTAGAAACACGCAGAGCCCTTGATGCCTGGGGCATCTTCGTCTTACTTGAAGTGCCTGACATTCCTTGCAGCGCTCCTTAAAAATGTCGAGGACCCAAGCTAGCACCCTTATAGCTTCTTTGCCCTTCAGGGTCGCTCAACTGATTCATCCAATTTCCTTCGCCACATCTCATCTAGCAGTCGCAGTCCAGCACCACCAGCCCACCCTTAGTTCCTTATCGCCCTTCGCCAGCCCACCCTTAGCATCCAAAACCCATTTCCAGGATATTATCGTTCGCAGGGAAATCTTGGGAAACGGAATCGGGAAGACCAAAACGAATAGGGGACGGGAAAGAAGGGAAAAACGAGGGAAAGTTCAGATACAAGTATATTCGCAAAAAGGGAAAATAGGGTGGAATTTGCCTACTGGAGTTGAGAAGGGTATGGTCGTAAAACCTGCCACTGTGAAAAAGGGCAGAGTAAAATGCGTGATCACTCCCGGAAAAACAGCACCTACACTCTAAATCGAAGATTTCCTTTTTGATCATCTTCAGGCTTGAGTTTTCGTAATTTCGTTGTGCCAACGAATTGGCGGTGAGTTAAACACGGAACTGTGGACCTGCGGATCGCGGAACTTTCAGGGATAACCAACGCGATTTCGCAAGAGATAGTTGCAAGTGCGAAATATCGGGAAACAGGTGCGGAACCGACTTCTGGAGGTGCGGTACTCGATTCCAAGTGCCGAACCGACAGTTGGAAGTGCGGGACATCTGGAAACAGGTGCTGAACCGACATCTGCAAGTGCGAAACTCTAGATCGCGTTGGCTAGGCCTGAACGTTCCGCGATCTGCAGTTCCGCGTTTTACCCAGACCCGACCGAATTGCCTTTTGAAATGCAGCATTTCAATCGTGCGCCACGTGTGGTGTGGTGTGCCACCTGCACAGTCATGGACACGTGCCAACTCCGGAGCTTTCAAGAAAGCACCTAAACCGACAGCGAGTTCCAAATGTGCCACCATGTATAGTGGCGGCGAAATTAATGTACCTATACTCAAACATGTAAAAAATTGTGAATGTTCAGATTTTAGCAAAAACTCTAAAGCAGAAATTGAAGACCCTCTTTCTGAACCGAGGTCAAAATCTGACATCTCCAGAAAGATCTGTTGAAATCTGGCCATTTAATTTAATTTCCACCGCCTGCATGAGAGAAGATAAAGACAAAAAGGTTTCGGAGGCAACAGTTAAATAAGAAAAACGCTTCTGTGAGTGCATTCATTCGGGGGAACGTCCCTGCTCCGAAATTATTTTGTTCGAATGGAAAAGGTTAAACTGGATTATAGGACTGGTTAGGTTAGGTAGCAATGGTGTAAAAACATTTGATTGGGTCAGGTGAGATCAGTTTTTCTTTGGTTTGGTGGAGATTTAGCGAAGACAAGCAACATTCGATAGAAACGTCTTTCGGACCCATTAATTCCGCCGCCACTGACCATACAAAATTTCGGTGACAATTTTTTGGCATCCATCTGTACACTTGAGCTGGCCATCAGTATGCCCGATGCTTATGGGCATACGGATGCCCTGTGCATCCAGTGCTTGTGATGGTGATGGTGAAACTAAAATCAAAAGGAAAGAACGAAAATAGATGACTGTGAAATCGAATTTTGGTTTCATTTATGTTATTATAATGAAAACGAAAAACTCCGAGGGGGAGAACCCGAAAGGGGTGAGGGAGAAAATTGGAAAAGGGGAGAATTCTTCTTTTGCCCCGAGGGGGTTTTCCGCTGCAGGAGCAGAAGTTGGGTCGATACGCAGGGACATACGCAGCAGGGACAATTCAAATTCTAGGGAGGATGAACAAGGGGTGAATTCAAAGGGGGTTTAAACTGAAATTAAGAGCAAAACAAATCAACTTGTCGCAAACATACACCAGGTTTTGAAACACACTTGTAATTCTAAGGGGAACCTGCTGGCATGTTCCGGAGGCATTGCAGCATGTTTGACCAGAAACAAAATAGCCTTGTCTCATGTTTCCGAAGGGCAAAGGGGATCCACGCTTGCAGATGTAACAAAAAACCTGTTGGCAGTCAAGGAACAAATTACAAGATATGCTGCGTGCAAATATTTTACATGTCGGCGGTTGATGGCCTGTCAGCTGAAGCCAGCACAGAACTACTGACAGATGAAGTCAAGTCAAGTCTCTCAACGCCATTCAGGAGTCTCAACCCCACAGATGGTTTGAAGGGAAAGGGGCCCCATAACACTTCCCTGAGGATGTCCTGCAGCAGAATCGGGAAAATGCTCTCTTGACAGAGGCCTGCTTCAACGGAAAAATTAAAAAACAACAAGGAAATTTTGGGGAAACATCTGGTTCTGCGAACCAAGTTTTTTTGGATAATTTTTGCTTGAGGAACCATGTCAAAGGCCTTAGCCAAGTCCAGAAAAAAGCATGTTGGTACACGTAGGCCCCATACCCAAACATGTTGGGATGAAGAATACCAATAACAACAATCTTCACACACCCCGCCATAATTGGCTGCACATGTTGGAGAAATTTCAAAGTCCTGGCTAGAGGCCATCCAATTTCAGCATGGATTGATGTAGTTTCACGCCTTGCACGAATGTCATGATGTTTAACAGCACATGTTGCCATTGATTCCAATTGGCGCCTGAGTTAGTAATGAACTCCGCAACCAATTACGAAGTCGGAGAGTGTATTAGTAAGTGCAGATCATATTATCGAAAAGTTTGGAACAAGCACCTGGACAGCAAGTATCAGCCATCGGTCCGAGAACCACACGGCCCAAGACTTGAGGAGTTGCTGTAAGGAGGACCCGTTTCCCTGAAGACCTGAAGACGACAAGGAGCTTTGCAACACCGCCTATGGCTAAAAATGGGTTTTGTCACCCACTTTTTATCGTGTGAAAAAGATTGCGATTTTTTCTGAAAATGACAAAATGCTCCTGGTGACTCAATCGACCAGTGTAAAAAACTCAAAACGTGTTCTCACCTATATTTGTGCCATGTAAGCCAAACTGTTGATGTGTTCCGCGGGGTTTCTCAGATTCATCCTGATACATATACTTAGGATAACCATTCCGAGGGGCCGTGTGAATAAAAAGTCCGTGTGGCGTTTTATCCGCGTGGATGTTTGCCCGTGTGGACGATTGTCCGTGTGGACGTTTGTCAGTGTGGACGTTTGTCAGTGTGGACGTTTGTCTGTGTGGACGTTTGTCCGTGTGGATGTTTGTCCATGTGGACGATTGTCCACGTGGACGATTGTCCGTGTGGCCGTTTTTCAGTGTGGATTTTTGTCTATGTGGACGATTGTCCGTGTGGATGTTTGTCAGTGTGGACGTTTGTCAGTGTGGACGTTTGTCTGTGTGGACGTTTGTCTGTGTGGCCGTTTTTCAGTGTGGATGTTTGTCCATGTGGACGATTGTCCGTGTGGATGTTTTTCAGTGTTGACGTTTGTCAGTGTGGACGTTTGTCCGTGAGGACGTTTGTCAGTGTGGACGTTTGCTCGTGTGGACGTTTGTCCGTGTGGACGTTTGACAGAGTGGACGTTTATTCGTGTGACTGTTTGTCCGTGTGGACGATTGTCCGTGTGGACGTTTGTCCGCGTCCCTTCACCGAGACGTTCAACAATGATTGAAACCCGACGGTTATCGTGGAATAGCCAACCCATAGTTGACTTGTCAACAAAACAGAATCCGTTTTCAGTGAACACTTTTGCTGTTGCGGCTACACCCTGAACACGAAGTTCAGTTTGGTACACCATATTTTAACATGGGCTTGGATAGGAAGTGTCCTTTTAGGAACACTTGGTCTGTTATTGGAACACACTGAGTGTTCCATTTCCAGCGATTGGAACACATAAGGTGTTCCAATGGAACACTTAAGGTAAAATAACTTTCTCCAAATCGCTCATGTGTGCAAAATCTGTGAGCTCGTGTTAAAATATAGTTTTCCAAACTGAACTTCGTGTTTGGAGTGTAAAAAACAGTTCAAAACATGGGGCCCTGAGACAGTCATTTTTCTGTCTCCAGATTTTTTGCTTTTGATTCCTCCTGCTATACGATAAAACCCGGACACGTGGCGCGATCTGTGCACGCGTGTACGAGTGTTGCTGAAGGGTGAAATCCCGCCTCAGATAACACCCAGTCGTTTACCTCTTCAGCATCAGGCATCCAGCTGAACCAGTCGCGGATGCAGTCGGGGGCAGAAGGGGCAAACGCCCCACACTGGTGGGGAAAAATATGAATTGGTGCGAAATTTTGGGGGAAAACCACAATTTTGCAACGGAAAATATCATAACGCATGTACTCACCTGCGGATTTGGTCCCCCAAAGCCCTTCCAAGAAGGTACAGTTGCAGAAACAATAATGTCTCCCTAACAGAGTTAAATGGGCTGTCAGATTATATGCAGGTCTTCTTGTAAAAGCAGGCAAACGCAATGATTGACATTCACTTAGATCATCGAGCAACACGTCTGAGACCACGCAGAACAGTTCTGAATGACGCCGAATTATGTCTTCACGAACGGCGACTGGCGTTCAGGTTTCGGAAAATTAGGTCCATTTTCGGGTATTCGCCACACTGTTCACTTGTTCTCCAGGAGAAAAGATACACCGGGGAGCGTATATATACGAATCGGGAAATATCCCGATTTGGCGCTTGGACAAAAAAGCAAAATAAAGCTAACGTATCCAAACCTAACCAACCTAACATGCCCTAACCTCGCCTAACTGACCTTACCTAACCCATTTTCTCTGTTCAGAGTGTTTTCCTGCTTTTTTGTGGCTCGGGACTTTTACATGCGGTTAGATAGAAAAGTGTCCGATTCGTATAGATTAATCAAATACGCCACCGGGGAGGTACACCCCTCAACAATAATTTCCCTCTTTGAATTCCAGCTGACATCGAGACAAAACATCGGCATTCTTCTAAAAGAACGCAACCAGCATAGCATGAAAGCAAATGAATTTTGCAGATAGAAGTTGGGGCCTGTCTCCGTTTGGGAGTCACTATTGTTTGTGTGACTGTACATTTGTTCGTTGGAACCCTGCTGCAGAACTTCCCAACACTCCATGCCGAAAGCACCCCAAAGTGCACCCCCCGTAGCGGGAGCCTGAATCCGCCACTGAGTCAAATGCTGCCAAAGTGGCTCGCAAGTTCTTATCTGTCGCCTCAGTTCTCTTTTCTTATTCACGATGTGCCTAGCGCACACTTGTGCCGTTGATATGGTTTTGATCTATCAATTTTAAATGTGAAAAACTAGGCAACCGTTTTCGACTGCTTGGTTCCCCCAAAGTAACACAAACCCCAAACTCGTGACTAAAATTTGCTTTGCATGGAGAATTCCCTATCTTGAAGTCTGCATGGTGCGTGTAAAATTTCAGTGTTGTCTTTAGGTATCTCTCTGGGATTCATTCCAGGCTCTTGTGAACACCTCCGTACCCTAGTACAGGGTGCCCGACCAAAGGCAAATGCAGAAGGCACGCCGTTCCGATTTTTCAACAAAGGGGTGGGAGGAAAGAAGAGATAGGGTGCAGTTCAGCATTTCGCCACTCCATTGTTGAAATGGTGTTGTGGCGCTGTTTTCCGTCCCGATCGAGTATCGCTCTTTAGAGAAGGTCGTAGTTCGGCATTTCGCCACTCCATTGTTGCAACGGTGTTGTGGCGCTGTTTCCGTCCACACCGAGTATCGCTCTTTGAAGGTCGCAGTTCGGCATCTCCCCACTCCATATTGTTGCAATGGTATTGTGGCGCTGTTTCCGTCCACACCGACTATCGCTCCCATTGAATTCCATTGTTGTTGGCAGATCTCATCAGCATGCTTCTTAGAATTTTAGTTGTAGGTACCTTGGTTTCGCAATGGCGCGAGAATAGAAATGGTCCTTTTTCCTCAGCCACCCGTGAGACGCAGGGATCATACATTCATTTAAATGAATGAAAAAGTGTAATTTTCTCCATTGGCCTATTTAAGATTTGCCATAACCATTCAGCAAATTTTTCGGAAATTAATGCAAACCTCGACGGTTGTTTACGTCTTCGAGTTTTGGGCATCACCTTTTTATCATTGTCACTCAAAAATTTTCATAATTTCCTGACTCGACTTTACATATATCTTTTTTCACGTGATGCTGCTCCAGTATTGGCCACTGCGTCGCTGAAAAGAATCCAACGATTTTTCCCATCCTCCAAAAGCTTTTAAAATGGCAATTATGTGCAATAAAAATGAATTTTTGTTACTGGACACAAGAATTTCTGCAACAACAAAGCTTTCTATGCATGCCGAAAGCCTGGTGAATGCCTGGTGAAAGCCTGGTGAATGCCTGGTGAAAGCCTGGTGAAAGCCCGGTGAATGCCTGGTGAATTCAGGAATGGACAATTATTCGGAGAATTTGTGTACGAAACGTTAAACGGAAAAATCCAGAGACATAAGAAAAAAATCAACTAAAATTCATCGAGAAATCGAAGATTTCCACGAGAAAAAATCAACCCACATTTTTCTTGTTTTCACTTGTGCCCTACATTTCTATACATCTTGTATTGCAGGCAACCTCCGACCAAGCGTTTTTTATATCTATTTGGACACGGATGTTGCATGGGGATGAACCGAATAGCCACAGGCGTCGTCAGGGCATGAACCAAGCACACGGGTCTCACACAATCGCTAGGGCACATTTCTGAATTCAAAGCGACAAAGACAGAATTGCACTGCACGCTGCATTATTTATTTATTTCCCTCGTAACGCCCTCCAGGCTATTCCAGGCTGCGCTGCTACTCAGTCGCAGTGTCAGTTGCCTGGTTCTTTTATACCGCTGTTATAGGACATCGAACGGGCAGGACGACGTCGGGAACATTTAGGTTTGCTAACTTTATTACCATTGTTGATCGCATATTTTCTCCATTATGTTATACATGAATTGATGCAAAGGATACAAAAAATTTACAGTGGGGACAGGGATGCCGAGAGCGGTGGGGGTGGCATTCTCATTGCTGTAGTTTCGCATCTGTTAAAACTCGGAATGAGGAAATTGACGGGTAAATAAATGTTGAAACAGTATGGGACTTCTGTTGTGTGAGCTCATACCAGATCCGCAAACGCAACTCGATTAAAGGAGAGCCAAGCGTGTAAAGCGCGCGCGTATTCAGCGAAGCCTAAAATTCCCTGTTTAATCATGATTCGTTCAGGAACTACTTTGAATTCGATTCATCTCAACAGCACAGCTCAGCTGGGATTTCCATTCCGTTCTATGGCTTTCCCCATTAGAATTTCGCATTTTTGTTTGCGATTGCACTGCACCACTCCCACTTTGCGCAAAAACGCACCTGCGACAGTGTAAATAACTTTTTTGTCAAAGGCCTTCTGAAACCCTGCAAGTGTCTACACTCTAAATTTGAGGTTTCGGTATGGAACACCTTGGGAACACCATTTTAATATGGGCTTAGATGAGAGTATTCTTTTCGGAACATTGTTTGGAACACGTAGTGT
>JASGXE010012333.1:0-13428 GCA_030068105.1 Sinentomon sp. SZTP_YWyxl
GGGAAAACCCATTTCTCTCTACTCTGTTTTATACCTGCGGACCAGTCCTTCTATGTGTTTTTTTGTGTTTTATTCTTAATATTGGGAATGGCACAAAAGACTAACGAGCAATTGCCAGCATCGCGACGACAGGGTATTCGAAATGCTGCCTGCACTTTGTTATGATTCAGCAGCCATAACTTCGACTTAAACAGAACTTCAGGCCATTGGCAGTTTGCTTGCCGTTCATTTCGACAGAAACGTCGCTAACACGGCGCACTGACATTTTGACTTTTTGCCCAACACTGCGCATTTCACTCTGTTGTACCTGTGGAATTGGCTGGGGTAAAACGGTCTCAGGTATTCAGAAATTGGAAGATTATTTGCTTGTACCAGTAGTCATGTGTTGAGATGTGCAAATTGTCCTCCTCCTGAAGCAACACAATTAACCGGCCCACCCTGTTGTGAATGCATTGCCAAAATTTCAATGTATGTTTATCATTGACGAGTCATACATGCACAGAGGGAACGCCGTTGACTTTTTCGGAAACTCTCCAGACATTTGCTGATAAGTACGCCCTTTATTTTGATCTACAAATATTCGTATTTGCCAGAAAATTGACAAACATCATCTTCCATCAACCTTTGCATTTCAACACAGGGTTGGGTCTAGTGAATGATGGCTCGAGGAAGTCAACCTTATTGAAAAATCTAATTTATGGCAAAGGATCTTATTCTCAGACCATTAAGGAAAATTTTACGGATAGCGAGAAGGCAGCATTCAGTAATGCGACGAATTTAGGATACATTCCATCAGCGCTCCAAAATGACTTCGTATCGGCTTTAACCAAAGCTGAGTCCTATTTACAGTATTCGGGTCGGTATAATGGTAAGTAACAAACATTTGTGAAAATATGTGTGATCTAAAAATAGTAAGACCATGATCCTTTATTGCTTATTATTATTTTGTAACAACATTTTGCTGGTCCATCCAGAACAACGGGTTTATCCTGAAATATCATTTGTTTCGTATGAAACGAGTCGCGACGGATTAATCATCGGGTAAGAATGACTACTCATCTTGTTTATCCACAGAGCCTTGAATAGGCAAAGACTCTTTCACGTTTAAAAAAATTAGTCGTATTTTTAATGTCACTAAGGGTAACCATTGCCGTGCAGGTTTCAATTCAAGACCAAATTAGTCATTGCCGATGCCCTCACTCGGACTTGTTTGTACTGGTGCCTGATATGGCATGAATTTTGGACAGTGGTGGCCTCAGCACGTTTATGTGTAATCAAGCATTTGGACGCGTTATAAAACGCAGGCTTCCTGTTTGAAGAGCATACAAAACAATTATTTGAGATAGTTAAAAAAAGCACACACTCTTCGGAGTAGAGCGATCCAGGTAAGCTGCACGACACGAATACAGCTCCGCATTAATTCTGCAAATCGACACAGCTTGGTATATAAATTCGTGCTTTTGTTTATTCAGTGTAACCACAAAATATCACTGAAAAATGAACGATTCCTGGCGAAAGAAGATCCTTGAATATGTTTCCACGCATAGTTATCGACGGTATATAGTAGACGGAAGAGGTAGAGACACACTTTATAACATTTGTATTTGTTATGACACGACAAAATGTCTGCCTGCGAACATCTAAGATCTGTCTGTGTGAAATGAATTTTTCCAGTTCTTGGTTTTTCTCTTTCTGCTCAAATCTGCACACAAAGGATCTGCAAGAGCAAACCGAAGAAGTAGAATCTCACCGACGCCGTCACTTCTTTTCGTCCTTTATTAAGTCGTGCTGCCTATATGTATTACAAACCTGCTACTGTTTTCCAGGAATTTTTAGCAAAATCAGCTCGGATAGCAGATTACAGTTATACAAGGTTATAGGGTCAATCATCGAGTCAGATAAGTTTAACGACTCCTGGAGTGTAAAGCTCCTTATCAAACATTTCCACAAGGATATTGCAATCGATGATTTAAAGACGTCTCTTGACAATATCAAAGGGCCCAGCGACGTGATAGAGAAAAGTGTTCTTGATTCTCTGAAAGGAGTGGTAGAAACTCTATCGGCTTTTGAACGGAATTGTAAGTCATTCTCATGAAAACCACAGAATAACGTAGAATTATTGTATTCCTCAAAAGAAGTGGACTGCGGGTTCCTTGGACAAAATCCCGCAGAATGGACATGCACTGACACTAAACTCTGTCTTGTGTGAAAGTATCGATTTACGTTCTGTCCATTTCTTGCACTAATAAAATGATTAGGAGCCACTAGTTCATTGGCTTGTACGAGTATGCCAGAGGTCTATGTGAAAATACAAGCTGAATCGCGTGGATTTTTGCCTGTGAAAAGGTTGCCTCGAGCGAAGCGAACAACAACAGGGATCCAAATCGGGTCCACTAAGTGAATAAATGATATATTACGAATTCTCATCTCCCTGATATATCTGTCAGAAATAACAACATATGTGATGTGTCGCACTTGAGAATGATCCCATCGCCAGCGTCCCAATTTCACAATGATTTTTAAAATAGGCCTAAATGGCAATAAAGACGCTACGATGGCATGTCTTCCGTTTTCCCAAATGCATGACCCCCTTACATATGTCCTGCATTTGCACTGCGTTATAATAACGTGAAAATTTTGTTTGTGAGTCCTGCATGTGCCCCAAATGTGATAAAATAGTAAAACCTCTATGTGTTTGTCCTGAATTCGAGGCAAAACTACCGATGGGTAAAATTTAGCGAACTAATAGAAGTGGAGAATTAGATTTGTCTTCGTGACTTTGTCGGAATTTTAGAAGGCCAACCTTCATTCCTTGTGGTGAATGAAAAGAGCGTCACGATTCTTATTTCCAAACACGCGACAGTGGAGTTAAATTTTTATTGGAGAAAGATTTTCATGACCTGTGGTGCCTATATTAAACTTCACAACTTTCTCACACCACATTCAGGCCGTCTGAAAAATAAAAAAAGCTGTAAGTGACAGGAAGCACATATATGTGCCCAATTCATTTTCCCTCGTGACAACAGCATTTTATGGCTCGTGACAGAAAGCACATTTATGTGCAAAAACATCTGGCGCCAAAATCAACATACGATAGAGACGTTGTTATGAGTAGTACAAAGCCCGGTCCAGCACAGAAAGCACATTTATGTGCTGCAAAAATATTTTTTTTAATATCTCCGTCCATTCTCTTCCCCGTCTGGTGGATCCATCGCATGCCAAATGATGCGAGTGTGTAGGCCTGCTTTGTAATGGTAATAAGAGTGATTGTTCATGTGCCGCTCTCCGGTTTCCTCTTCGCAATTTGAAGTTGTTGCATGGAAGAAGAATATGGCATTGTCAGCGGGAAAATAACGCAACATGGTGCAAGTGGAATCGAATTTCTTTTTCAACAAAACGAAATGGGAGAAAATCGAGCTTGAAGTGCGGCGAGACAAAAACAGATTTGAGGCATCAGAACCATAGCATTGACCTTAACCCAGACGCCGCTGCTGACCAGTGGCCGCTTCTGCCGTTCTTTGCATGTTTGACCTTGGTCTCGTGCATTTTTCACTCATTTCTTTTTTACTGTTTTCCAAAATACAGGGTGTTTCACAACTCAGCTTCCACAATACTTATTCGATTTGGGGACATAAAAATGGCTGTGGGAAGTACTTTTTTCTGTTTTTTTTCGACGGCTTATTACGCAGGGGTTAAAGGTTACTTTTCTCGAAAAAAAATTTTTTTGCCAACTTTTTACAAAATGGCTGTGTCACGTAGGGAAATAGCTTTTGCACACAAATGTGCTTTTTGTCACGAGGCACAAAACCCTGTGTCCCTTAAAGGTTAACGGTTGCACAACCCTGGCAAGCATTTCTTCAAGAAACACCTTCCATAGGTTATCTTCTTTTTGCTGAGCCCATGAGAGCTTGCATAAGCTATTTACACAAACTCAGTGCATTCTATAAACTCATGCACTGGAAAAAGCTGCAAAGCTCCGAGAATAGAAGCTCAGCAAAGAAAAATCTTGGCAAAGAGAGGCAACCGAGAATTTTTTTTATTGTGGACGAAAAAAGGTTATCTATCAGCAATAACAAAAAAGCATTAGCAAAAGGGAATGGTATTTACATCTCGTCATACTGTAAATTTCGTTCGAATCCACAAATGAGGGATGAAAAACGAATGATTGGCCGAAAATAGACGCAGCATAAAGGAGCAATAGGAAATGAAACGTGTGACCTGAGCACTGTAAATGAACCGGTGATTCCTTTGACCAAATTCGAGGGTCAAAAAGCAATAAAGAGAAGGCTGCTGGTCAGACAATGACCTGCACCAAAAAGACACACTTTAAAAGTATGAACCCAAATAAAAACCAATTGATATCAATCAATAGCTCCGTCCAGGAGTATTGGTATTCGTATATTCGTAATATCATTAGCTTTGGTGGAGACATGAGGGTAAAGCGATGTCCTTCAACAAAATCACAGTGTGAGAAGAAGACACATGTCGAGACGACAACAACGGCGCAGGCTTATGTAAATCTTTCAATCACATGGCGACACCAATACAATAAATTTGAGGATAAGCAGTCATCTTCCTGACACCTCCGCCATGACTGAAACACGTTTAGTGTGGTTGACCATTCTTGGGTGAACGGCGCGAGGGACAGTGAACCAACTTGATCTGGTTCCCGTGGCTCGACGTCTGCAGCATTAATTGCACGTTGAGGGAAAGTAAACCATTCGAGTTGGTTTACTCTCATTATACTTGCAACTTTTTCGGTCTCCGATTCCTTTTTCACGTTCGCTGAAGAGTGTTAAGAAGTCAGTTGGTTGAGTTTCCCTCTAGCTTGCCCAATCAAAAGTATGGTAATTGTGTATGAAAAGTCTCTTCATTTTCAGAATGGTCCGCGCCCTTTTTACAAACAGAGATGTGCGAATTTGTGCAAAATCGGTTATCGGAGATCTTGAGCTGCGGCCTCAATTTCCGAAGCTCTGTCGGCTTTCACCTCTCAATCTTTTGATAATTCTATACTTTTTTGAGATTCTGCAATTTTCTGTGTCCACGATTTGTCTAGTTTGCTGGTCGTTCCGCTCCTAAAAACGCTCTTTTTAAAATCTTCACTACTGGTGAAGCGCCGATACGAAACTTCCCTGGTGCTCCCTTTGGAATTGGCACCGACCTGCAAAGGTTTGAGACCACCTCTGCTGTTGTTACCATCAACTGGAAAACAAGGCACACGTCTTCAGCTGGAAAAATTGAATATCATGTTTCGATTGCTTTTCCATCTGTGATATGTTTTGTCCAAGCAAATATGTGCCAAACGAAAATTAAAAAAAATGCGGATGATGAGATTCGAACCCACGATCTTTCGATCTCAATGTCTCTGCTCTACCGCTGAGATATACTAACGCTTGCGGAAATTTCATGTCTCCATAAGCGATTAAATTAAAAAGCTCAGATATTCAGGTAAAGAATGCCGAACAATTTGGACACCACTGTTGTGCCCCGCTCCCACCTTCGTTTTGCTGCGATTTTTGGGGCGGACCATAGCTCTATCGCTGTCTGGAGTCCAATCCCAAAAATTTGATTTTGTTGCACAAGAAAGCATCAGAAGCAAAGCAAAGAAAGATGACATTAAAAAAAAAACCTTCCCCACACTCTAAAATGGTGCCAAAATCGGACTTTGAGTAAAATCGATTCTTTTTGGATTTGACTTCAATGTGATCAGTCGGAGAATTAAAAGAAATTGAACAAGATGAACGAGAGCGACTGACGTCACTGAAGTCTCCTCCCAAAAGTGGTCATTGGAAGTCTCAGAGGCCAGCCGTTAAAATGATGCGTTTCAAAATAATTAATAAACTATAAGCCTCTTGAAGGGAGAAAGAAGATTTTTTACATTTTGCACTGTGGAGACGCCCTTTATGAAACTTTTTGCTACATTCTAAAAATGTTCAGATAATAATTCAGAGGGATTTGAGAGTGAGTTCCCAGACTGAGTCCCACATCCAAGTGCAACAATTTGTTCTCCAGATGGGTTTATCTCGAGAACAAATTGTAGCACTTGGGTGTGGGGCCCAGTTTGGGAACTCACTCTGCAATCCCTCTGAATTATCTGAACATTTTTAGAATGTAGCAAAATAGCGATGCTCAGGCTTACACTCTGAAAACGAAGATGCTCCGGCTTCTTAATGGTCAAAACATTAAAATGGAAGTTCACACTAGACCTATTTTGTTCAGGTCCAACCGTTTGTTAGAGGAAGGACCTTGACCGTTCACTTGGACCTTCATAGACAGAAAATAACAACCAGAATTGCTGTCAAATCATCCCGAAAACCTCCATGAATGATTTTGCTATTGGTGACATTCTGCTAAAATAGGAAAGCCTAGGAACAGAATATTTCGAATGTGGTGACAAGTAGATTCAGGCTTCGGTTGGTACCAAAATGTTTGCATCAAACTCCTGACTGAATTTTTGTGATATGAAGTACAATTTTTATTACAACCAGGATACAAAAAAGGTAAAACTGTGTAGGTGTACTTACCCCATGATCCGGGAAAGTGACAACTATATGAAATAATCCATCAGAATTGAATTTCGACCGTGAACAGAAATTCAGAACCACAAGAATTGGCGGGTTTCATCGTGGTGTGATGCCTGGGGAATGCGTATAAACTCGACTAAAACAAAAGCCATGTCTTTCTGTAACCGTTCGATGAAATCTCGGATCGAATTTTCTTATGTAAGGATCAACAAATTCAGGAAGTTAAGCTATTCATACATTTAATTTATTCATTGAGGAAGTTAAGCTATTCGTACAATTTGATTGTATATTTAGGCGTGTTTATTTCCAACGACCTAACTTGCAAAGAACACATTCACTCATTATCTGTACTAAAGCAAACCGCACTCTGTCCTTCGTGGGTAGAAACAGGCTAAACTAAAAGCCTTCATGTCATTAGTCTTACCAATCATTGAATATGCGTCGGCAGTGTGGGATCCCACAAGTCAAGATCTTGCTTCAAAAATCCAGATGACTCAGCGGAGAGCAGCTCGCATAATAACAGGTCGCTTTTCTCGCGATGTTAGCGTGAGTAGGCTATGATGTGATCTCAATCTTGAGTCGCTATCGAGCAGAAGGAGATCGCACAGATTGAGTTTATGCAAGGACATTTTAACGCATTCCTTGAGTTTTGATCTACCGAGTTGTTATTTCATAAAGCCAAAACAACGCAGGACTGATAATGATCTCGCCATTTCCACCCCTCCTTTTAAAACAAATGTTATTTTAATGCATTTTCCCGAAGACAATACGAGATTGGAATGCTCTTCCAGCAACCTCAGCATTTATTTCTCGATCGCGCATTCTCCTGGCGTCGCACCACTCTTGAATTAGTTGTACATAGATATTCCTTGCGCTGCACTCCTCGCTGTCGTTGCTTATTTTAAAATTTGATTTTTTTTATTTGACGACGACTTTTGTCAATTGGAGTACTATCTTGTCTGCCTGCCACCAGATCCCTCGTGGCAGTATTGTTCTTAATAAATAAGTAACTAAATAAATAAAAATTGCGCAGAATTCAGATTGTGATGAATTCAGACGACATAGTGGTGCCAAAGATTGACAGAATAGCACTAGCGACAAGTCATCAGACATAGCTATATCTGATCCCTAACCAAAATGTAAACAGAAGTTAGTGTTGGACATCTGAAGTTTCTTTAACAGAGATTTTTCTTCATTAGTTGATTGTAAAATTGAATCTCAAATGCATGTCGAACAAGGTTTCATGTTAGCGCTGAACAGGATATTTTCCCAAATTTAAATGATCATGGGCAAAATCCGTCACCCAAACTGGGAGATTAAAAAGCAGCCAAAATATCAATGTGAAATAGGTACCTGGAGGAAACTGTTTTGGGTCTTTCATGGGAATTCTTATTTCTTGAAAAATGATTGGATGAACCCGCAGATGCCTGCACAAAATTCTGGGTCTCAAAAACTTCAAGAGTTTAGGCCAGGCCTTATGAGAGCCATTACAGCCAGGCACCAAAACAAAAAAAAAACCATGGAAAATGTGAGCTGTTGCCATGTGGCCGTAAACCCAACACTAAGCACTAGGTTAGAAAATGCACTTCGCAAAAAACCAGGAACGCGAAAACTGTTGCAATTTTGAAAGTCAATAAAAATGATTTGTATTGTATTGATGATTTGTATATTGATGGCTTGCAAGCCTCTAGTTCTTTTTGCCTGTCTGCTTGAGTTCTATCTGAAAACGCAAGCTGAATAGCATGGTTTTTTTACCTTTGAAAAGGTTGCTCGAGGGGATCGAACAAAACGGTTATCATAAACGGGTCAACTTAGTGAATAAATAATTTCTATCGAGAATCCTCAACTCCCCGATCTATCTGCCAGAAATAACAAAATATGTAATGTGGCGCACTTGGGAATGATCCTGTCGTCAAACGTCCCAATTCCACGATGATTTTTCGATGTAAACAATGGCAAAAAAGCCACTGCGATAACATGTCTTTCGTTTCCCATTCAATTATATGGGATCCTGCATTTGAACCGAAATGCTTTCATAGCGTGAAAGTTTTGTTTGTGAGTCCTGCATGTGCCCCTTCATCAAAATATAATGATCGCGTAAAACCTGTATGTGTTTGTCCAGAATGCGAAGCACGCCTGGCGATGGGTAAAATTTAGCGAACTGGGAGAAGTGGAGAAAGATTTCTCTTCTTCTCTTTGTCGGGAATCATCCAGAAGCGAACCTTTATGAACTGTTCCTTGGGGTGAATGAAGAGAGCGTCACAATTTATGTTTCCAAATACGTGACAGTGGAGTTACATTTTTATTGGAGAACTATTTTCATGACCTGTGGCTCCCATATATAAAAAAACTTCACAACTTTGGAATCTCACATTCAGGCCGTCTGAAAAATAAATAGCTGTTTATTGGTAAAATAGATGCACAACCCTGGCAAGCGGTGCCTATCGCATAGCTGAGAATTTACGACGTTTGTCGACACATTCGATGGAACAATATTTGTCTGTTTTGACGTTTTTCAGTTATTAGAACCAGAAACTAGGACACTTGCTCCACAAATATTTTGTCTGCTTGCTTCGCAAACACGCTTTGATTTGTATTTATGCACATATGTCCGGATCAGAATTTCTGAACTGCGCACACATTCCACATCATACATACGAGTACAATTAAATGTGGCAATTGTGTATGCAGCTCTTTCGCCGGCTGCAGACCAATCCCAAAAATGTGATTTTATTGCGCAAGGAAGTATTGCTATGTCAGCGTGATGCCCTGCTATGCGCCATTAACGGCGTACTGCAGCCGTTTTGAAAGACAATCTGCCAACACCAAGTTATGAATGTAATAAAAGTCGTGCTTTTCGCATGATTTCGAATAATAGGCTGCACTGCTGTGGAGAAAGGGCACCATCAATGCATAAACTGTGGACCAGAGGCCTCACCTAAATCCCCAGTTCAAGTCTTGCTGACTTTATACAGCGTGTATAGAGAAACTGAGACCATGCGTGCCTGTTTTCTGAATGTGATCATTTGAGCGAACATGTCTTGCATTCCACACACACCTTGGCTAAAATCATTTTGACACTGCAGCTCGAAGAAAGATAAATTTCGCAGGATGTGATAGTTAGTATCCTCCAAAGGAGACGACCTCATGACAACACGTAATGCAAAGATATGCATTCTTCTCCCTTTTTAAGTCTCTGGAATCAACACATCACTTTAGAATAAGGTGGAATACCGAAACAGTTGTTAGTATCTAGGACACATTGATATACATGGGGATTCAGAAATAGTGGACAAAACGTCGCCAACGTATTCCGCTGTTAATTCTGAATATTAAAGTCTTATGGACCAATGTCCGCAAATGCACCGTTTGGCCGTTAAACGGGATTTCTTTAGTTGTCATCTAGCGTACGTGCACTTTTTGAAACGCACTTGCGGACGATCTGAGCGTCCTAAATGTGTCAAACTTGACAGCTGGGATGTTAGGTATCAAGCGCATTCCTTCACTTTCCAAGTTTAACCAAAAAGCATCCCGTAAACGAAATGCGGGCTGTCCGATTGCAAGTATTTTCATATGACTGATCTCTGTTGCTGGTCAAGTTTCCATTTCCGCCATCGTCAGCATATCAGATCTTTCGTCGCTGTGCCATGGCACTATGAGATGACAAGGCTAATTAAGCGAGCCACTCTGCCAAAACCAACCCATGAAAGGTCAAAAACCTTTCCTCCTTACGAAGGGTGTCAGCTTGTACTTGGGCTTTCATTGTGTTGACTTTGTTAATTGGAGCTCCAAACAATGTGGTACCTGCCCTGACGGCTGAGGCATCCAGGACAGGTTTTGGTAGCATGGCTTGCTTAATTGGCCTTTTTACGTCTCATTGTGCCATCAGACATCTACGAAAGATCTGATATGTTTAATGGCGGAAATTGAAACGTTACCCGCAACACAGGTCAGTCATATGAAAATACATGCAATCGGACAGCACAGCCGTTGGTTTACGGGATGCTTTTTGGTAAAACTTGGATCGTGAAGATCCCAGCTGGCAAGTTTGACACAAATATGACGCCTAGATTGACCCCAAGTGCGTTTGGAAAAGTGCGCGTACGCTAGATGACAACTAAACAAATTCCTTTTAACGGCAAAACGGTGCATTTGCGGACATTGGTTCATTAAGACGTTTTTGTTCAGAGTTTCTAGAGGAAAACGTGAGCGACGTTTTGTCCACTATTTCTGAATAATATTGTAGAAAAGTAAAAAAATGTTGAAAAGGGAAATCTCGATTTGAACCAAACAATTTTAAACTCCACACACATTTTGATTTTCAGATACATTTTTTACAGTTAAGTATCATTCTTACAGCGTGGTCAAGCAGGATGACTATTTCGGCGAAAGAGGTTGTAGGTGGCAGTTTTGCAATCGCGAGAAAGCAGAAACGTTTTTGAAAGATTGAAAAGTGGTGCCTTTACAGCTGGGGCCAGATCATGCTTTATTAAATCTTTACCAAACTACATGCAATATTAAGCACCGCATTGCATGATAAATTGAATCAGTGAGAATCAAAATGTCATATGTCCACAAAACACAATTTTAAGAAAAATGCAAAACTGTCTTACCTCAGATCGCCAGATTTGCTCGAAATTTCGTTTTGGGACATACTTTGGTACGTCTACAGCAGTTCTCGTGCAGATTTTGATGGTCATTGTGTTAAAGGGGTCCATGTTATGGCCCGACTAAACCTCTGGACTTATGACCTTTTGATTCCAAACTCCTGAACGGGGCAAAGAATCGCACTTTCCAGGATGGAAATGCTTTCAGATCATATGATCACATCAATAATATTGTCCCTTCAAGTCAAAGGAGACAATTTCCGATGAAGAGGACCAGAACTCAACTAACAGGGCGTCCCAAGAGGAAGGTTTTAAAAATGTATGTGCAGGATACGGTTGGCACAATCAATGCCTCCGATTTTTTCTGGAAAAGACAAATGCTAAAAAGCAAGGAAAGATCTGTGTTTACCAAAAAGACAGTTCATGTTATCAGAATGCAGATGGTGGAAACCACTTCCGAGATGAAAAAAATCTGCCAATTGAGTTCGGATATGCAAAGTGTTCCAATATTTGTTATACACACATAGTTATTTTGCTGATTGACCGACAAAAATGCATCCCTGTGGCCGGGCGTCAACCCCATTCACAGTTTCAAAGTTTTTCTTTCACCCGCACTCCAAATCTACGGAATATGATGCTCCTTTGCTCTTTACCTCATGAAGGTGTTGCGAGTGAAAACGTATATTTCACATATTGCATTTCTAACAGAGAGGTTTATTTCATGCATCCTGTACTTGTTTCTTGGAGGGCGAAGTCCGGCTTTGATGCCATGCTTTTGTTTTCTTACGATTGGAATAAACCGACAGGCAAGGACGGGCCAATAGAGACGGCCAGGCATATCTGATAAAACAATAGCCGTTTGACTTTCAATGTTTTGTGATCAAAAGGTCATATGTCCATGGACTTATGACCTTTTGATTCCGAAGCAGAATTTTGCACTGAATATTTCAGCCATTTTAGCAGTTTGAGAATGTCGGACATCTGACGCTTTGACTGCAAACTGTGCACGCATGCATGGCGATCATGTTTTCGCTCTTGACTCAAAATGGCCAAAATGTGGACATATGACCTTTTGATTCTCACCGATTCAATTGATCTAGGGTTTGAAAGTTACAAAGAATTCTATTCTTTTCTATTCTACTAAATTAATCTACATACAGCTTCGGCGTCATCTCAGAGAGCCGGAGATTTAATGTACTTGATTGACAATTATCTGACTGCAAACGAGGGCCAGCTGATGAGATTTCGGAATGACGCTGCTGACAATCCCAGTGCCACAGTGAAAGCCAATGTTGAACGGATAATTTTGAAACTACATGACGCATACGTGTGCTCGCAAGGTAAATTCTGACTAGAAGTGTACCAGCCAGCAGCGCCATCTAGCAGACGGCAACTAATATCCGTTTTCGGAATATCCAGTGTATAACTCTAGAAACCAAGTTTCTGCGGGTCCCTATTCAATTCATCTTCACGGTTTCCTTTGTTTAAACAGAGCGCCTGTCTTGAATGGCTACTTGCCGGGCTCCATTAGCTTTCTAATGGTAAAACTGAAATTTCAAAAGAAAACAAAAACATACACTAACTGCAACCGAATGAAGCGAGAATCTCTTTTCTGTATATTTCTACCACTGGAGCGGGGTCGTCAAAAGAAACTTCTCGTTTTCTGTGTGTTTTCATGGCACATGACTTTGTCGTTTTTAGCAGGTTTTTGTTGTGTGAAATTTATTCCCTTTGGTTTGGAGGGTAATTTGCCCGCACACTGTTAAAATTATCCATTGATTCATCACCTGGTTCCGCATCCAGCGGGTGTCGGACCAAATGCTATTCTGACTAAAACTCATTAGATTCAAAAGCCGATCGGACTAAATTACATTCAGCTTGTTGTAAAGTTTGCTGTGGGCGGTATGAGTTATGTTCGAATCTCATCTCCAACAAATATCCCGCTCAAAAATCCATTCGGATACAGAGAAACTCGGGTAAATTGCAACGCGAACAAACAAACTGAGAATGAAGCCACAACTGCGATTTATCCCATGCAAAGCTCTTCAATCGATCAATTTTGGAGCAAATGGATGTCAGTGCTGCCATATTAATTGCGTGCACGAAATGTTTTCTCCCCACGTAAACCTGGATCCTGCGGTTTTTTACTGTTCTCACTCAACAGCACAGAACATTTTTTGTGATTTATTATTTTATTTCGTTGCTCTTCCAACAGGGCTCTTTGAAGGAAAGAGCTTTTCCTTCAAAGAGCCCTGTCCAAAGTTTTTCATTGCGAAAATTCCGGAGTAAAATAACAG